>JALPQI010004965.1:0-57111 GCA_025490895.1 Thaumatotibia leucotreta | reverse complement strand
TAATTTTAAGTGATACTAAACAAATAAGAATGATGAAGATTTTAATTTATCATAATAATTATTAAAAACGACATCAAGATATAAAACAACGTGGGTAATTAAAATTAATTAACGTAACGTATTAACTATAATATTGCTTACAAAATAATATCTAACTAATAATTATATTTATAACATGGTTTTTAACATATAACAAGATATCAATTCACTTAACATGTTTAATTTGCATTTACATAGCGCATATAAAACTAAAGTTATGACAGTGTTTTTCAATACATTACCAATATATTAAAACAACTTAAACATCAAATTGTTCAAAAATTAAAAATATTAATAATTATGTACCTATGTATAACAAGTGATCATATATAGGGTGGGCCAATGATAAATGCATTTTAACGAAGGAGGTCGAGACAAAAGTGAATTTATCACTGGCCCACCCTTTAGTTTTCAATTATTTATAAAAAAAAAATGTATAAAATAGCTCTTCTAAAATTGTACATACTCAAAAACTTAATTCAGTTTTTTATAAATAATGATGAAAATCAAGAGATATTTTTTACTAAATGAATAATAACGCCCTAAAGAAATAAAATCAAAAATTAAACGCGTTCAATTATTATTAAATTACATGTTTAAATATTTTGAGTATAATGAAAGTAATGCGTTCAAGGACGTTAGTGTTAACTTTTTTTATATTTTTTACAGACGCTAAAAAAAAGGTACTCGTGTAAATGTTAAAAAAAAGTCAACAAAGAATTAAAATATTTTACAACGAACTTTTAGATTTAAGTAGGTAATTTATGACACTAATCTCACCGCTAGCTACTAAGCTATAAACTCTGGGCTATAAACACTATCAAAAGATACGCATGTGTAAAAAAGAGACACGGCGATACTAGTCCGGCGGTAATAGCTGATAGCTGGGCGAGTATCACCGTGTCTCTTTTATTTATAGTCGATCTTGTGTTTATAGCCGATAGTTCATAGCTTAGTAGCTCGCGGTGAGACCAGTGCCTAACGCATGTAATCTAATTAATCTTTAATTTGCAAACATTTATATGACATTTATTCCCAGTTTCTATAGTGAAATTCGTACTTTTTCCTTAATCTCCTATCTTTACAATGGCTTTGACATTTTATGACCAAAATAGCTGACTAAACATTTAAATGCTTATAAAATTAAAAATAACATTAAAAAATAAAATCTAAACTATTGTTATAAAAAGCTATCTATTCAATAATATTACGAAGCTCATGTTTCATATATTTTATACATAAAATGGTTTAGTATCTACGTCACAACAGCACGTTTTTATAATAACCTTCGGATGTACAAATATATAAAAAGTGCGTAAAATGTTCCAAAACGTGTCTGAACAATCCTTTGTTCCGCCTAATTGTCTACTTTTATTATTACACATTACATAAAAGTAGCCATTAAATAACAAATGTAATCAAGGACATTATGACACGCATATGTCGTCAGCTGATAAGCAGAACTCATTATTTTATTACGTAACAGTATTGATTTAATATACAAAAACAATAGTACATTTCGATGCAAGTGTAAAATTATTATTTTTTTGACGAGGGTGAAAGTTGGAGCTGAGTGAAACGAGGGCGACAATCACCCGAGTTAAAAAGAAGTTTTTACACGTGCATCGAACGACTTTTTTCATAACAAGTGCCTTAAAAAGAGAGATTTACCCACGCGAAGCGTGCGCAAAGTTTACTTTTCCGCACTAGTTAGGAAAAACATAATTTCACTACAATTAAAATTGTTTCAGTCAACATTGGTAAACAATAATCTCTTTCGACTTTCTGTTCATGTGAAACTTAAGATTATTATTAGTATTTCGTACAATAAAATCATGCAAAGTAACAATTACTACTTGCAATAAGTAAAGCTCGTATCTCAGTTCTGATTCAATACTAACATACGAGGTTGCTAGGAGTAGTAAGTTATCATAGTGAGTTCTGTTTGTTATTGACGAAGTGTAACCTTTATCTTGAAGTTAGTACAAAACATGAATCATTTGAATAAACTTTGTATCTTATGGGTGAATCTGGGTAATCCAACGTTTTTTGTCTGCTATGGTGACGGTCACCTGAGTCACGATGATTTTATGCAAAATTATGCTACTTAAATTATGTAAACATGCGCCCATTAAGGAAAGGGCTTATTTAACACCAGAAACATGCGTGGTTGCATAGTTTAAGTACTTAGCATAATTTTGCATAAACCCAACTTGTCTCAGGTGATTGTAACCATGGCAATAACAGACAAAAAAAGTTGATTCACCTATCTACGTTTTTTGTCAAATAATTTTAAATTGATGTCTTAGACACGTAACGATTTTTTATTATTATTTTAACGAAATGGTATAATGCTTCAATTTGGTTTGATTACTTCAATTACTGTATGAAAATGACTACTTTTAAGTATGTTTGTGTCCATACATTTATTAAACAATTAACGAAGAACATTAAACACGTTAATAAAAAATATGTTAGGCAGGGTTATAAAGTTATTAATTTAACCTTAGTCAAATAATTTTAAACCTTAACCAAATAAAGACAACATTTATATGACGGACTTTAGGAATACAGTAAAATTAATTCAATTTTTAAATATGTTTGCTCCGTTTTTAACCGACTTCAAAAAAGGAAGTTCTCAATCCGACTATTTTTTTTATGTGTATGTCTGTTACTCCATATCTTCAAGAATCGTAAACCTATTTACATTTTTTTAAACGTACGAGTATAACCCCAAGTTGGTCCCGTCAGCACTAAGTCGGGATATCATTTCATCGGTTTTTTTTTTATCATTTAGTTAATTGATTATTCTATATTTAATGGGCAAATCTTCCTTGATAATGTTAATTTAAATGTATGAACACAAAGTAATCTGCAAATGAAACAAAATGCCGTCTACTTAAGCTCACTATTCGATTTGTCGAAGCATTTCCTAAAGGAAACATTGTATAACCATACCAAATATTGGATATATACATAACAGCTTTATATATCTACGTATGTATACCACATCAAAAACCCGTTTTAATAATTTAGATATCGAAGGTGCATGTTATTTTGTTGTATATTGTAGTTTTAAGAGATAAACAACCTTATTGACGGAATGTGTTTTAAAGTGAAACAGTAATAATTACCTACAAAAGATTTCAAAATAGATGCAGATTTTCGCATTGTCATAGTTACATTTACCGCCGAATGAACCTACCATACATACCTATGGTAGGCAGGTAGGTATAGTCAAAAACAATAAAGTAACATTACCAGGTAATTCTCACCAAAGTCTGAGGTCCAATCGCCACAACCCAATGTATGGAATTTGTCACGGAAATTAGTATTTCATAGAATGACCGTCCACTGTGACGTTCACATTTACCATGAAGGTGTTGTTTTAGTTCCTATTTGAAACTTTATGGTGTAAATACCATAGGCTTGTTTAAAAAAAAAATACCTTCCTATTACTGAAAATACCAGCTATCTGCACAAATCAGGTTATGGCAGAATCAATTCAATTATCATGATAATCAATTCAATTATCGAATAACATAATACGTGCACATAGCTGGTATTTGCAGTAATAGGACGATATTGTCATCAAAATTATCGGCCACAATTAAAGTATAATAAGTAATCCTAAACTTCCTCAAAATTCGAAAAATATAAAGTCGTGTATTCCTTTACTTGTGTATAGCGGATAAACTTATTATCATCTATTTTTTAATGTTTTTTGTCTACGTAGAAAAATACCCAAATGTATAAGTAGATCATTTCATTATAAAGAATCTCAGATTAATCAAAACTAACCTCTAGTGACATGACAATATATGTATACCCAAAGCAGAGTTGAGCAAAAAGTACCAGGCGACGATATATATAATAGATAGATACATATAGACACTTAAATACATAGACAACCAAGACCAAGGAACAAATATTTATGATAAATCATATTACATATATAAGGCTCATTTCTAAACTGTCAAATGTTCATTCTTAAGGTGCGTTTAAACCAAAAGAGCATTCGCTGTTCTAGCGCCCATTCTACGAAATCAACCAATCACGTTTTGTGAACCAATCGAATTTAGTAGAGTGGGAGGTTAGAACAGCAAATGCTCATTTAGTTTGAACATCATCATCATCATCATCATCATCAGCCTATGTTAGTCCACTGCTGGACGTAGGCCTCTCCTATTGACTATGCGTATAGACGCATTAGGAGGTAAATGCCCATAATCGCCACGCTGGGCAAGCGGATTGGCGATCGCAGTAACGTGTCCATTATGATTTGATGACGCTGCTGCCCATCATCAATATTTTATCAAAGAATGGTCAGTGACACTTCAATCCCTTAGTCGACTCTTACGACACCCGCAGGAGGAGTTGGGGTGGTGATAAATGTATTCTTACTGCCGTCACCACACGTTAGTTTGAACGCACCTTTAGAAATTGGCAACTATACCGTCGGCATATTACATTCCTGTCACACCTGTGTACGAATTTGCAAGTGAAACAGAGGCAACACGTTTACGTTCGTGGTAGGCCTTTGCTACGTGAGCTACGGCGTAGCCCGTAGCAGGATATTCTCCGCACCGTATTACATTTTCAGTACAATGATGTTTTTTTTTACTTTCATTGCGGACGAGTGCTACGCGCTACGCTCGTAGCCGATCCCGTGATTTTTCCGCTTTGTGGCGAAAATGGACCTCCTACAGAGAACTCCCCTGGGGAGTTGACCTCCAACGGAGAACTCCCCTAGAGTTCCCCGCGCTCTATGTGTTAAGCACTAGTGCGAGAGGTGGTTCATTCTTTATCAGGTTGAAACTTCGTACCATGTAACGGATACGTTAAGTTTTACTCTATACGTAAATCGCGCACGATCCTCGATCCAATATAGTTATCAGTGCGAGCGCGATATAATGTTTTACGTATCAAGTAAAACCTAAGTACTCTTTACTTTACAACTCACGGTAAGGCTACGGAGGGGCATTTGAACTAAAAAACGACGTACATACACATGCGAAAAGGAAATTCGTAACTCGTGTCAATTTCAACCACATCTGTTTTAATTTATCGACACTTGATTTTCAATTCACATTCAATTTTTTAGCACTTGTATGTAATTCTTGTCATTGAATATGAAGTAGTTAGAACATGGAAACTCAGCATAAAAATGCTATCGCGAAGGAAGTTTCAGACTTTTTTTTTATGTAACATACATCCATTTCCCACAATGTCGTAACAGATGTGCTTACCATTGAAAAACTCAACTGCGAAAGACTCTGGTCGTCACGGGATTCGAACCCGCTTCCTCTGGATTGCCGGTCCAACGTGCTTCCAATTACACCAGACTACCTTCCGTCGATCACAGCGAATTTAGTCAATGGTATTGTGAAGCTAATCACTAGCGACATCTGTACGTAGTGTTTCGAAGGTACTGCAACCTTAAGCCACTCAAAGACGTGTGTCTACCACAATCGTCCGCAAACTCGACAACTCTCCGTTGCGTTGAATTTGCTATAGAGGGCGCTGTAATCAATTCATGATTAGGAAACATCAATTTGTTTTATAATTAAACAAATTGATGTTGGTGTTACTTTTTTACAATGCGGATAATCCCACAATGTCGTAACAGATGTGCTTACCATTGAAAAACTCAACTGCGAAAGACTCTGGTCGTCACGGGATTCGAACCCGCTTCCTCTGGATTTTCCGGGGATTACTGGATTGCCGCTTCCTCTGGATCCATTTACCTGTGCTGGGCTCGTATTAAATAATTGTACACATTTACGTGTTAATGTACGAAAATTAATACTTATAAGTAACTTGTACAAAAATCATAATATAAGGTGTTTTCAAATTAGTTACCGATACCTTAGGGTATGCACGTGTTCATGATAACGAACAACTTTCCTTATGGGCCTCATATCGAAATCTTGAAAAAAAAATCGCCTTTCCATACAAAGCGGTTCCACCGGGTGACCAACTTTTCATAGTAATTGATTTTATTTTTTCGAGTTTTCGATATGAGTACCATCAGTAAAATTATTCCTTCTCATGAACACATGCATACCCTAAGGTATCGGTAACTAATTTGAAAACACCCTGTAAACTTTTATTGTTAATTTTGTTATATAAAAGAAACAAGAAAGTTTTTTAATTTGTGTTCTGAGCAACCCTAATAAACCAAAACAACCCAAATGAGGTGTTAACGTCAAAACTGCTTCCCCTTGCGTGTCAAGGGCAACGCTTCGCTTTCCACCCTCAATTATTAAGCCTCTAGTACTTTTTGCTGATTTGCAAAACAGTGGTCTTCTTTTTTTAACAGATGGTGCTTTATAACATTGGATTACAGTGGATGCGATTGTGGTTTTTGATTTCACTTAGCCATTAACTAATGTACAGATGTAGTGCAAAATCCTTTATCTTCGGTTTTTCACGGAAACGCCCTAATTTATCTCCCTGTCTCAATTAGCTTCAGTGCAATATATTGCAAGTTTATTGTGACAGCAATATGAATTCGTATGTTTCCGTGAAAAGTCGAAGAGAAAGGATTTTGTACTACATCTGTACATACAATTTGCTTACGATTTCCCTGTCTAGTCAATTTCTATGGTTCTTGACCTGTTGACAGACATCAGCGATAATCAACTGTTGAGAACATTTATGAATAATTATATCATCCATAATTTCAGTAGGTATTGAATAACTTTAGCCCGAAAACGAAATCCTTTTATTTTCGTACCACGTAAACCTGTTTGCAAAAATGCTCTATATTTTTGCGTGCGCACGTCCTTGATAAATATTGAAATTCATGTTTACATGTGACAGTCGCGTGTTTGTGTTGACATGACATGTCAAGTTTTGGCATACGTTGCGGATGGCGTGTGCCACGCATGCATGCTTCAAACAGGTAATATATTAAAAGAGATTTGCTTGTTGTTAATCAAAAATGAGGAGCTTAACTGGCCATGTAGACAATTTCATTATAACAGTGTTTTAATTAATATTGTAGTAATTTCGAGACTTCATTTTCAATGCAACTTTTTTATGCTATAGGTGGCAAACGAACAGACGAATCGCCTGATGGAAAGCAATTAACGTCGCCCATGGACACCCGCAACACCAGAGGCGTCGTAAATGCGTTGCCGGCCTTTAAGGTGGGACGCTCTTTTCTTGAAGGTTTGAAGGTCGTATCGGTTCGAAAACAAAGTTATACTAAATACTCTATTCTTATTGAATATTCTTTAAGAAGTCAGGTCTAAGCGATACTTGGATCGTATTTTCAATAATAAAATGAATTCTTTTGATTTATTTCACCATTGTATCCAAAACTTTTATAGTTGTCAATGGAAATGCAACTAAGAGTGAAAACTGAACAAAAGAAAATAATAAGCACTTCGCTATTGCACCGCTTCTTAACAAAATGAGGTCATTCAAGTATCTATCTAGTTCAGTATAGTTCTCTGTAGTTTGCGACTAATGCAGACTTTGGTAAGTAACGTTACTTCATAGTTTCAATAGAATGCATTTAATATGTTGTACTTAAAGCTTTGTAAACTTTCTTAGAAAAGAAAATTCGCTATGCACCTCCGATAGTTAGTCATGCAGCTCATGTAGTTGCATGACTCCTTTTTAGGCAATATATTCATAATTCAGTCCATCAAAAGCAAATAAATTCCTCTATTTAAAGAATTTCACAAAACGTTTTCGTCTAATTTGTCTTTAAATTAACTAATTACTTTGTGTAATGAAATATATGCATTATTATGCAAAATTTATCCGTCATTAATAATCCTAACTTCCAAGCGGGATAACAAAAAACGAACAGAAATAATTAGGAACATTTTAATACAAAATAAAAATCTTACAAAGTACCCTATCAACATTAGTAACTCCAATTCGGTTACAAAAGCGTTCTATCAGTTCGTGGCACCAACGTTCACTAGTCTACGATCACTACTGGTGCTATATCTCGTCAGAATCTGACCTTATAGAGTCATAATTGGACGTTTTACTTTTTAGCATCCTGAGGAAGGAGCCGACGGCGAAGATTGTTCTTCTGTGCCTGTGGAAGATACCCTGGTACAGCGCTTCTCTCAGCGCCTTCCGATCGTCCGACATCGATGGCTGCGTACTCAGCGTTATGTCAGAATGCGCCACGATCGACTGCTGATGCCGAAGGCTCCCGTGTTTCTTCTCTAAGCTCTTCTGATTCGGCAGACTCATTGTCGATTCTAAAGAAGAGTTTTTCGTCTTTCGAAGATTTAGAATCTTTTTACCCGAAGACTGAGTCTCCGACGTGGAGCGTTGTGGCGCGAGCTTGGATCTGTGTAGAGGATTGTTCGAGCCTTCAGGATGCACCATGATTTCTACGGATTTCTGGCTGACGGCACTCGATCGCGTGAGCGTTTTATGCGAGCTAGTCGATTCAGGCTTCGGCACCTCTTTGATCGGTTGTTCGGACTCTATCGCAATCATGATTAATAGAAACGCGCGGCGAGCGCGAGCGTCGGGAACGATTTAATCAAGCGGGGCTAAGGTCACATCATCGGCGGGCGCGCCTCATCAATGCAATCAATGGAGGGCACGGCCAGATTAATGACGTCCTTATTGTTAGGCAGCTCGCTTCTGGCTCCGTCTGAACAGTTGCTGAATGTTATTGTGGGCACATTCGCATCGCCCAGTTTAACGCTGTTCAAGTTTTGTGCGAGACAATCGACGGAGTCGCTGATCTCCTGTTGGTCATCGGGCGCGCTCATAATCGGTGCGAGCCATTCCTCCTCGTCGTCGGTCCCGGCCCGGTCGACGTCCGGCGACGGGTCGATCTCGTGTGAGCACGCTTCCCCAGTCACGTGAAGATCGATGAGACCGGCCAAGTTGACATTGAAGTTCTTCTGTCGCTTGCCCCGCGGTTCGTCCTTGATTTCCTCAGTGATTATTTGGTCAGTTACAGCTTCGATTTCCTTTTTTAAGGAGTGATCGTCCTCGTAGAACTCTTGTAAGTCGTTAAGGTTGTCCAAATTGTTCCCTAATAAGCATTCGTTGTCGGCGGCGAGAGTCTGCCGGTAGTGGTCGATGAGAGGCTGGAGGGAGTCTTCGTGTTGCCTGAAGAGGTAGTGGTAGGCCTGGCTCACGGCGCGCAAGGAGTACGAGGACCGCGGCCGCTGAGCTGAAGCTGCCGGCGTCGGCGCGGCGACACTGCGCCACACGTGCCCGCGTGCTCGCTCACACAATATTGCATTAGAATTAAGAATCCTTTCAAAGTCCGACACTTGTTCGGCTTCACTGATCTGCACCAGCAGCTTGTTCTCCGTCTCTTTCCCGCCAGTCGCTTGACACAGCCTCTTCTCGCCGACCTGTTTAGAGGGATTAGAAGACTTAGTTTTGTTGTGGCTATCGATTCTGTTTGGCGTGAAGGTTGAATGGGCGTCGGCGTATTTCATTGGTATAGAGAGAGTCTGAATGGAGATCGCGCACGGTATTTTTTCGACAGTTTTTCGTTTTTGTTGTTTGACCGTGACATTGTTCGGTTTGGGTATTTTTTTGTCGACAGATGGAGGTCGATGTGGGAAGAATTGTTTGGCAGACCTAAGTCTGGTAGGGTCGGCACTACGAACAGTTCGCGCATAGTTGGACCTGGGGCGCTCAGCTAAGCTGACACTCTTAGCTCGGAAGAGTACTTCGGACCTGGAGTTCGCAGCCAGCTTGAGTGCAACTGAGAGCCGTTCAAGCCAAGCGCGCTCTTCGAGCAACTTTGTCGGACTGTTGTACCGTTTTCGGATCGGTAAAAAGTTAATTTATCGCCGTGGCATGTTGAGGCGCTACTACACGACTCAAACAACGTATGGGTGGTGGAGTGGGGATGTACTTAAGCTCTTGTAAAATACTGGGGCGGTTACCGATCGATTCCGGACCGCCTAAATAAAGATGCGCATAAAATTTGCCAAATGTCCTTGGCTGCACGTGAGGATGACAATGCTATGAATTTTTCAGTCGCGAATGTCATACAGTACCGCTGGTACAAAGGTACCTTCACATAAAAGTTTACTTTTTATTGTACAAAAACTTTTAGTTGATCACGCCGTACCTAAATACTAATGTACTACCTATAATATACCTATTAATATCATAAATTCTTCGATATATTTTGCATACTGCCTTTGAACATGATACAAACGTTTGTTTATGATGCCTAAATTCTACACAGCTGTTTCGTATTTACTTAAATAGGTACCAGACAGGGTACACAGGCTTCTGTTTGAGAATCTCCTCCTTTTTTGAAGTCGGTTGAAAAACAGAAATACCTATAAAGTAGTAGGTGGCCTAACGTAAAATAAATTATTTCGTAACTTTTAGGGTGCGGCTCCACTGACGTGGAGAAGAGCGGAGATGTGCAAAATTGGTCAACTACATTCTTCAAATTCAAAATTCGAAACACTATGAAGCGGTTTCATTGGCCAATTTTGCACATCTCCTCTCGTCTCCGCGTCAGTGGAGCAGCACCCGTAAAGAAAAGATTAAATCGAACATAATATTTATTAGCTTATTTTGCCTACATTAAATTGTGTGTAAAAAAATCGAATATCTAGTTATTTGACGAGCTGCCCCAAATGCCCCCAAATACGTCCTAAGCTCAATTTATTGCATTTAAAATAGGTGCGAACTACGCAAACCGCTCATTTGAGATTCCATTTGTCAACAGTGATGAGCATAACAATGTATACCATTCTGCACCCTATGCCATTGTTATAAGGTGAATATGTATGCTATTTTCATATTTTACGCTTAGGGAATACTGTAACGTTACAAACCTCTTTTCTCGTGTAGTCTGTAACCTCGAAATTGAACTTTAAGCAATGGTATTACAGTTGAAAATAAAATATATTAAAATGGGAGATACAATAGTGTGGTCTTTAGTTTGTATTGCGTGTTCAATATTAATCAGCACTGAACTTGAGTTTTGCGTTTATGTGGTTTTAATTTGTAGTGTTGGTTCAAGGTCATGGTTTATTGCTTTATGACCGAAAAATTACATTATTAACATATGCCACTAAACATGATACTGATTTTTTTATTCATTGTTAAAGTTTGGGGGTTAATTTTGTATTACGGTCATTCTTAACAATATTATAGTAGTTACATTATGCATATTAAGGGAGGTAAGTACGGTATTCCGCTTACCGACCGTAATGCATATTAGGTATGTAACGGAGTTCTGCATCCGCTTCTGTTAAAACACATCTGTTACATCCCTAATGCATACCTACAATGTTTTTCATCACATTTGCGAGCAAAAAAAATAGTTTTAAGACAAAATATTATTAAATGACGTACTAACATTTCTATTACTCTCAAGGGAATTTCAATTTTCTATTACCGCGATGCATGCAAGCAATGGCGCGATTAGACAGCAAGTGTGATGAAAAATATGTTATCAATGATCTAAGAACAATAGTACATTGTGCATCAAGGGAGGTAAGTACGGAATTACTAACGAGAGTGTTAGCTTTTATGACTCGAGTTAGTATTCCGCTTACCGACCGTGATGCATACAATGTTTTTCATCACACTTGCCAACCAAAAAATAAGTTTTAAGACATAATATTATTATGTCTATATATGTCATTGTATGTCATCATACTAACATTTCTATTACTCCCTAGGGAATTTCACTTTTCTATTACACCCGCTACGCATGCAAGCAATGGCGCGCTTAGACAGCAAGTGTGATGAAAATATAATTATCTAACCTCGTTCTTCCCACAATAATATGTTATCAATGATCTAAGAACAAAGTTTGTTTAATAGTTCTTGCCCGACTGTTTTATAAGAAAGGTAGAGTTTCTGTCCGACTTGCGCGCAGTAGGTAGATTGCACACCATTTGCTGGACAAGCGCACGTTCACTCCACGCAAGCGGTGTGCCATCTAATATGACATTTACATACACTACAACGCGTACGCCACGCACACGCGCATGCGCACATACTGGCCCCTGCATCTGGTGTGGCTTTCCGACCCCTTTCTATACAATTCGTATTAAAATAAGTGGTTATGGTAATCAGCCCGTCGACATTTTTTGAAAATGACCCATCATGATGAACGTTTTTAGCAGTAAGAATACATTTGTCACCACCCCAACTCTTCCCGTGGGTGGCGTAAGAATCGACTAGGTGATTGAAGTATCAAAAAAAATTGGTGATGGGCAGCAGCATCATCATAGTGGACGTACCTACCAATCACAATTGCCAACCCGCCCAGCGTGGCAATCATGGGCATTTACCTCCTAACGCGTCGATGTCGATACACATAGTCCATAGGATAAGTCCAGCAGTGGACTGAAAGAAGCTGATGACGTACAGTCAACTGCAAAAATATGTACCTGAAGAATCCTCCTATAAATATGTTTCGATATTCTTATATTATCACACAGAATTAACTAAAGTGCAATGGGACATATTTTTGAGCAGTTTTATATAAACCTCATTTTCCTTTTGACGTACCGATAAATTGTATATCGGTTATACAAAATTGGTACCTACATAATTTGTCCGTTTTTAATTTACTATTTTAATAAAGTTAAGAACATAAATTTCAGGAATTCGAAGCTCGATTTTGAAGGTATTTGCTTTAATTTGGTTTGTTGTTCAACTAAGTTTGTTCGAGTTTGTGATGCTTTTAGACTTTATAATAAACTGAGATTACATTATAATAAGTAATTAGTTATATTTTCAGTAGTATACATACAAATTGCCCAAAAAATAAGTGCGTAGTGCACATCGCTAGCACGTCACGCGCTCGTTTTCGCCACGCAAGTGGTATGCCATCTAATATGACGTTTACATACGCTACAACACGCACTCCACGCACACACGCAAACGCGCACCTGCACACGCATCCGGAGTGGCCCAGCCTTAATGGCGACTATACAGGTCTACAGAATATAGGTGACACGATTCAGGTAAACTAAAAATCAATGTTGTTCCACGGCTACTATATAAGCGGTAGCTTAGCCGTATCTATTCGATAATCTACTGTTACGTAATGTTTACTCAATTGGATTACTGTGTAATCCTTAAGGTATCTGTTTATTAACACTGAAAGCCTCGTAGCTGATTATAATGTTGTTTCACTTATAGCTATTCACATGTGAATGAATATTTATTTTTAAACAACTTCCGTCCGTCTGTTCGCAGCATAGCTCAATGGCCTTTAATACTAGAAATCTGCAATTTGGCACAGGTATACATATTAATCATGCCAAGAAAGTGGTATAATAAATAAATACTAGAAAAAACAAATTTTTTTCGGACACCTCCCCAACTGGTGAAGTGGGGATGATTATTTTTATTTGCTGTAATCCTATAGTGTATCATTGAATAGGCCTCTTAAAAATAATAAGCATCTTAAAAGATAGTTTTTCTAAAGTCAATATTTTCGGTTTTTTGACGTGACAACGTCTTATAAATTGGTTTGCCGGGTGACACTTCAAGAAACTGCGTTACGCTCCGCTCACGTTATGCGCTCACAATGAGAGCGAGTGAGAGGCACGCGTCCCTTCCACTCGGGCATGGTTAGCCCACCTGAGAGCGTTGTCACGTAAAACTTTCGCCCGTATACCGACTTTACAAGCAACCATTTTTTTTTTCTTTTTTTTTTTAATATTTTCGGAGACAATCGCTTTAGAAGAAAAAGAATCCCCTTAAAGGTGTGTTCGCGACCATTTAAATGAGAAATAAAAGTACGGGATTAGAAGAAAGTCCTTTATTTACGATTTAACTGTATTATTTAATGTACTAACATGTAACTAGTTCGAACGCTGTCATGTCATGTGATCATTTATTCATGGTCACGATTTCCTACCCATCTACGACACACATACAAAAACATAAGTTTAGTTATGAAGCCAATTCCTATTGATTGGCCGTAGCTTGAAAAATTAATGTTATTCTTACGTTAACTGGATACAATAATAATGGGTTAGACAGCCATTGTTATATTGATATATTTGGATTGAAAGGTGTAAGTATTTCTAACTTTCTGTCCAGTAAAAGAAGATTAGCATTATGAAAGAACGTAATATGCTAAAGCTTAAAAATACTAGAAGTATAAGGAAAATATATTTAAATATGTATCAAACGGGTTACTCACGCAATTTAAGTCGATAATTGCTCGACAATTTAGGGTGGACCAAAAAAATTTTTTTTTTAATATTCCCGCTCCACAGGGCTTATTATTGTACATGTCCCCTAAAAGTAATGTATACTAATTTTCAGAGTAATCGAGCATCATTTAGAGGTCGCTCAAAATTCGACAAATTAGCAGTACATATGTAAATGTATGAAATGAAAATCACCTCTATTTTTTTCAAACTGGTGTGCGTTTCCATAGCTTTAACTAAGATTTTCAATAAGGCCTACTCGTTTAAGCATATGCTGCTTCAATTTTAGAATTTTAGTGAAGTGTAAATTTTTGATTTGTATGAGATCACCGAAAGTTTAACCGTTTTGAGCGACCAGTAAATAATCATCAAATTACCTCAAATTTGGTATACAGACTACTTTTATATATTAGAACAAGTGAGGCCATGTGGAGGCACAATTTTTAGATAAAAAATGTTTTCTTCATACTGTCGTGGACTACGGCTTATAAGGAAAATAGTCACACAATAGTAAAACAATCCTCGGGACACTTTTTTGCCAGAAATGTATAGAGCTCTTTTTTGTTTATGAATTACGCAAAATTTACCCAAAATTTCATAAAATTGCCATTTTTTAAAAGGTCAAATAACATTTCATTACTGATACCTATTTATTCTATTTCAGTTCAAGTTTATATTAATAAGTAATAACATATCGATTATCTGTCGCCTTTGCGAACTAAACAAGTGTCAGACACCTTATAAATCATAAATACCACAATCAATCTACCAATAATAAATACGCGTCGGTGAATATCAGCCGTTATTATTAAATGGCTGAGTAATTGATAGGTGCAGTCGTCATCAGAAATATCGGAACGGCTAAGGTGCTCTAAAATATGTAAACATGCGCTCTAACCATCACCACAATAAGGTCCTTAATAATATAGATATATTTTCTTGCTCCCTTTCAAAATTTAAAACTACAGTGAAAGAAATATACCCTGTAATTGTCCTGTAATTAGTGTTAAGTCTCACGTTATACCTACTTGGAATTGTCAAACATTTTTAGCATGCTTACGAATTTGTGTATAACTTTTGTGTTCACAGTGAGATAAGTTTAATGAAACGTCTGTGCCTAAGTACTGTAACGCTCCAATACGATGTATTCTTGTGACTGTTTCTCCTTATAAATAAATAAACGTCAAGACAATATTTGTGAGCATTTATTTTTATCCTATCAATATCCATGATTTTGAATTTAATGGGTAAATTTGGGTTATTTCTACTCAGAGTTACGAGCTCTCTCGATCCCAAAAGGAAAAAATCTCACTTTCCGGATTTCCTCCTTTGTTACCGCCATAAGTCAAAATGGTAACAAAATACGGAAAATTACCATGAGACATTTTTTCCCATTGGTGTAACTAGTAGTTGATTTAACTAGATACTTAAGTACATCAGACAGCCATGACCAAGGAACAAATATTTGTGAGAAATAAATACACTAATAATATTCTTGCCGGGATTCGAACCCAGGCAGGGTAGCTAGTGTCACTATCAACTAGGCTACGAAGGCTGACCAAAGATCACTACCACGTTAAGTTTATGCTTACGAATCTGTTTCTTACAGCATATGATACCAATGATATAGTGGCCTATTTCATTCACCATAATTACAAGTGTGATAATTGTAAAATATCACTGTTACTGACGTCACGGGCCTCCGTAGGCTACGGCTACCGCTTACCATCGGACGGTCCATGTACTTGTTTGCCATCAATATAAAATTATTACTAATAACTTCATTTTATCGTTAATAAACTAGTTTTTATTTTCCGAAACCCGTGACAATTGTCGCAAGGTTTAATACAATTTTCATTAAATCTTGACATGAGGTTCGGCTTATGTCGGAATTTCGCTACAATTGTCGTGCTTTTTGTGACAATTGTAATTTTGCTCCACATAAAGTAGTTGTTTACTGCTGATTAATTAAAGTTCCTGCACTACATTTTATGTTGGTGGCACGGCCCTTCCGATGGTATGCGGTAACTGTAGCCTACAGACGCCCCCGATTGGAGAAACAGTAAATTTACAATTGTAGCACTTGTCAATGTGTTGAAATTGGGGCCAGCACTAATATTTAAGACAGATTCAGATATTTATGACCACCCTGGCCGTTTCGATATATCTGATGGAGACTGTAATGTCTGTAACTAATAGGTAGGAGTCCGTCAAACCAAGAATTGAATAAAAGATGTGGCTAAATATAGCTCCTTGGAACTGTTAGTGCCCTATCGATCCATGCGATTTACATTTCACCGATTCAGTAGATTGTATCGAAACTATTTTGTGCCGTCTGTTGAAAAAGAGGTTGATGGTTTTCGAAAATATTTGCTGGACGTAGAAACCCTCTCCTATTAACTATGCCTATAGACGCATTAGAAGGTAAATGCCCATTATCGCTACGCTAGGCATGGGATTGGCGATCGCAGCAATGTGTCCACTATGATGACGCTGCTGGCGCTGCTGCCCATCATCAAACTTTTATCAAAGAATGGTCAGTGACACTTCAATCCCTTAGACGACTCTTACGACACCCGCGGCAAGTGTTGGGGTGGTGACAAATGTATTCTTACTGCCGTCACCACACGACACGACCAATATGATACAGCGACGGTTTTATAATACAGCATGTTTTAATTTGAATTATGTCATATGTCAAAGAAAGAGAACAATTTCACCAACGTCCGAAATGGAATTTAAGCCCATGTTGTCAGTCTTCGTGGCTGGTTTCTGAATTTATCGGCTGTGCGCGCCTAGCCTTTATGGGCCGTTTTTTCCAAAGTTTTGTCGATCCTGATAGGAGAAAATTTTTGTTCCAAGGTATTTATTCCATTTTGTTACCATTTTTTCATAGATACATTTTGTATGGCGGAATGGAGAGTTAGAAAAATGTAATATACACACAGAAAAATCTTATTTTTTGAAGTCGGTCAAAAAATGTCATCCATCACTTGCTCGTTTTATATAAATGGGTGTTTCTATGCGATTTTTTACGCGTTTTAGTTGTTCATTACCATCACCACTTTATTATAAAAGCAAACGAGACTTTTATGCCAGAATTGAATAGCAGACAAACATGCGTCTGCTACAAGATAACCGAAAATGACTCCACTATTTATACGCAGTTCGTCAATAATTTGGAAATGGAAAAGACTTGATTGGGTGCGGCAGAATAATCGCATAGAACTAAGTACCCAAATATGATATTCATAAAACGTATTAGTTACGAATACAATACAAATGGCTACAATTGTTTTATTACAATTCGGATGTGTGGTATAATATTTACACTAATGTAAATATCCCATTTTTGTAAACATCCTAAGCAGTTGTCACAAACCACGTACCGTATAATATTTTCGGCGCATTTATTGCGAATTACCGAAACTACATGGGTAGTAAACACACCGTTGTTTAGTAGTGCCGCTGTAAAATAAATTGGTACCAGCCCACCAATGACGTAAAGCTCTTATTATAGTTTCGTAAATAGTCCTCAAATCATATGCTAGGATCTTCGTACAATAATAAAATGTAACTAACCGAGAAAATGTTGCCCTCGAGCTTTGGGTTTCTTTAAATATATTTCAAATAAACTTAAGGGCAAGCCACACCGGTTCACGTGCGATTGCGCGTTGTGCCGTATGTAATAGTAAATTGTCTATTAAAGGCGGTAAATAAGAATTTGTGAACGAGTGTGAAAGTTCACACGAGCTCATAATTTTTGTACCGCCCACGCCACAGGTGTGATGAAAAACATTGTGTGTGCCACGGCACACACAATGTTTTTCATCACACCTGTGAGGCAAAAAAGTAAATAAAACAATATATTTTCACAAAAGTACTGTAAAATGGTCTAAATCATTTCTCAAAATCAGGGATGAAATCTCGGCACTGCGCGCGCCGCGATGTGCGACGTAATGTTGTATGAAAATCCTTGACCGCCCTAGGGTGTAATGACGCATCTACGGCGCGCATCGCCACAGCGCATTGGCGCACTTACCGAACAGGGGTGATGAAAATGTCATACAAAGTTGCATTTAGATCAAACGAGCATTCGCTCTTTCTATCCCCCACTACGAAACTCGTTCGGTACACAAAACGTGATTCGTCGAAATTCGTTAATTTCGTAGAGTGGGGGATAGAATGAACGAATGCTCATTTGGTCTAAAAGCACCTTTAGATGGAACACCGCGTGCGTGGCGCAAACGTGCGCGAGACGTGCAAGCGGTGTGCTATCTACTATGACATTTCCCACGCTACTACGTGCACGCCATGCATACGTGCACTGCACACGCATCCTGTATGGCTCAGCCTTTAATTGTAATTCTTCCTTACATGCGGGTTCTTTAGGGGAGGCCAGAGGACTTTCGGCTGATATGATGATGGTTATCTGAATGATGAGTGTCTCATCATCAGCCTATGATAGCCCACTGCTGGACGTAGGCCTCTCCTATCAACTATGCGTATAAACGCATTAGGAGTTAAGCCCATAATCGCCACGCTGGGCAAGCGGATTGGTGATCGCAGTAATGTGTCCACTATGATGACGCTGCTGCCCATCATCAATCACAAGTGACACTTCAAACCCTTAGTCGACTCTTACGACACCCGCAGGAGGAGTTGGGGTACAAATGTATTCTTACTGCCGTCACCACACGGCTGGCATGAGTGTCTGAATGACTGTTAATAATAAACATTAAGGAGGTTAAAATCTACCGTTTTATTGCGCTCACAGTGTACGACTATTATGAGAAGCAGTCATAAAATCGTTCGCAGCTACCGGATTTCGAGCAGAGTCGAAGGATATTTATTTTTACTAAAGGAGATCGCGATATTGAACACGTTTATTGATGTTTATTGATGGTATGGTCTGCAGATCACTTATATCAGATGGAGCATACCCCATTCACTAATTTCACCGCCAGCAATGCACAAATCAAATCTATTTTCCCCTCACTAGCTCGTAAAGCGCTCGTTTATCCTTTAATACGAGCGGGTAAAAACGCTTTTTACACACTTGTGAATAAAGTAATGACATTTCTCTAATTCCTATAGCCCCCTACTGCCTAGTATAAGTGGATCTGTATGACCGTAGTAAACATGCGCAATCGGAGCTCACATGTTAAATTGGTCGTTTATCATGTGACTTTGTAAGCCATTGGCAATATTTAAATGCCATAAGTAACTCTATTCTACGATACGTTTCGACATTGAGTTTTCAATAGTTTCTTTAAGTTAATTTACATTTGGATGAGATTTGTAATCATATTTCCTCGCGATAGTGAGGGGAAAAAAGTTGTATTACACTTGGCGGCAAAGTTTGTTCAACTCTCGTGCCTTGAGACCTTCGCAATGCTCAAGATTCCAGTTTTTGAACCACTCGCTACGCTCGTGGCTCAATTTTGGAATCTTTCGCTAGCTCAGGTCTCAATATTGGCACGACAGTTAAACAACAACTTTGCCCCCTTGTATAATAAATAACTATTATTGCGAGGTCTAGAGTTTTACATTGTGGGTTAGTAAGTGTAATGTTTTGTAGTATTTGTACTTAATGTGTCTTGTTGATATTCACCCAGTGTCATCAAGGCAAACTTGATTATATAAATATTTCCGATACATTCATCTGTAAAATACGACTTCATTATAATCAGTATAATCGCCTACATGCGTTCAAGGCTGAGCACATTAATACATGAGAGGTGAAGTCGATATAAGCTGACTAGTTTACTGCTTAATAACTATGATTTAAACCATTGAATAATATAATTTGAGTTGATTGACACGACGTGATACCTACGATTTCCCGCCAGAAAAGCCAGGATAATTAATAAATGTCAGTGTACGCGATCAAGTCCCGTTTACTTGTTAAAATATGAGTAAAAGCGAGAAAGTATAAATCAACATAATTTGAGTTATTCCACAAAATTATGCACGGAGTTCAGCTCCGTGCAAAACTTCGAAATACATTTCGGCACTGAATAAAAATAGCTAGATGACAATCATCGTCCAATTATAGTACACATATCAACAATAATGTATCCTTAAAATTATCACTATCATTTTCTCAAGTCGACCTACTGTGCCGGTCTACGCGCTTGCAAAAGGAGTCTATTTATTGTAATCGATGGTATAAACTTTGCAGGCTACTGCGCAAAATAATATCTGCCCCAAAATAAGCGAACTGGCAACAGGTTTGACCTTGCTCACTTTGTTACAATTAGTATAGTATTTAAACGCACATCAAATAAAAACCTTCTCCTTTGTATTCTTAATGTCAAAATAACTGATTTCACAGCAAATATTGGCCTCAAAATGTCAAGAGAAATACTACAATCTGTATTTAAGGAATGCAGCTATTTATTTAAAAGTAAAATAAATTATATTAAAATATTATCGAATCGGGTTACTCACGTATTTAAGTCGATGATTGCTCGATATGTTTCGACCCATAGAGGGTCCTCGTCCGAGCAATCATCGACTTAGATACGTGAGTAACCCAGTTCCATAATATTTTAATATGTTTGAGTCTCACGTTAGTTATAATTGTAAAATAAATTGATAGGTGATTAAGATTGTTCTATCTTCTCTTCGTGCGCGAGTTGACTCGCACTTGGACGGTTTTATTTTCGTTCATGTACCCATTTTATTTTAAATCATATTATAATTTGTACAAAATGCGCAGTCCTACTATCGCGTCAGCTGCGTTCTATCCCGGTGATCTTGAACTATTGCGCGAGCGCATAAAAATATACGGAATACGCATCATAATATTTTGATAGCATGTTTACGTAGGTATGTATACGTGGTAAACATGTTTTGACGGCTTGACCTGAATCGTTTAATTGTTAATAGTTTAATAGTTGTCTCAATTAATGTTATAATCAGAGTTATACCTATCTCAGAAGTGTCACAATTGTCTTTTTTTTTCATTATTGAACAATGTGTTGCACGGGATATTGTAATAAAATATTGTCTCTAGTATGACGATTTATAAATTTTCTATTTCAGGTAGGTACAAATTTTGTTTATAATAGCTTAGGTACAGACAGTTTTGTATGAGTATGTATGTACCTAATCTACTCATTATTAACGCTATAATCATCAGAAAGGTTTTAAGTAAAAAAAAACCCAAAGCAAGCGTGCTCAACAAGATTAAAAAGAGTCAATGATATTAATAACATATTAAAACTAACTTATATTAGTATGTAAATTTTCACTACATTTATAGTAACCATAACAAAAATGCACGCAAAAATGCTATTGTGAATTCGAAATATTGAACCAGGTAGAAACACCGGGTAAGAGCAGAGAGGAAGAATTAATTAATTATTTAATGTGTTCATCCAGATAATTAATGAATCAATACATTGTCAATCAAATTTTTTATTATTATTTAATAAGCAGGCAGGCAGTTAGAAAACTGATTTAGCCTGTATCCAGTGATCATTGTGACAATAATCATAGTCAAGTTTTAGATGTGAAAGTAATTGTCTAGTCCATTTTTGAACTTATTCACATTTTGTGCCGAGATCACGTCTTCTGGGAGTTTGTTCCAAGATCTCACTACTCGGTTGCTCAAAAAGTGTTTTGTTTTGAATTTAATTAAATTATACGGTTCAGTGCAGTCCGGTGACTGCAATGTCATAAGGACAATTAAAATTTCATATTTTAATTTTGTATATGTAGATAATACAGTAACAAAGCGTGCGTAAAGAAAACACTTCAGTATTCTAAACAATATCCAATAATATGTAAAACAAAATACATATTTAAAAGGTTCATCCATTATGCGCATTTTTGAACAAGAAATTTATTTACATACATAATATGACAAGGTGGGGGTCGAGTTTTGCGAGAAAATAAACGTTAGATATTTATTAGAAAACCATGGACTAATAGAACATTTCCAGGCACTGTCTCTAAGACAAAACTGAGAGTAAAGTGCACAAGATCTTTTGTATTTCACGTATTTACACGATACGCACATATCAACAATTGTCGTAAGGTGCATTTAGACCAAACGAGCATTCCCTCATTCTATCCCCCACTCTACGAAATTCATTCGTTACACAAATTCGTTGATTTCGTAGAGTGGATAGAATGAGCGAATGCTCGTTTGGTCTAAATGCACGGCGGCGTACCTGTCAGCGGCAGTTGGGACGAAACGCACTTATTCAAATTGGCGAGATGGGTAATCCGTAATATTTTATACATCCATGAGAAAAATTCAAATAATAAGTGTACGGAAAATTTTGAGCACTGATTTATTTATAGGTACATTTTACGTGTGCAGATTTAAAACTTGACGTAAGCTGTAATATTATACATCCATTTTTTAAATTTAGGCAGCAACTTTCCACTGACTGTGGTTATAAATTTAACATTAAGTAAGCGTTATCTAAATCCAAATACAAAATCGCCTTTCTGTATAAAAACATTTTCGACCGTCGTATTAAAAAAACACCTAGGTAAACAGTAAACAGCAAGTGAAGGGTCCAACATAACAAAAAAATCAGGGCAAATTCACACCTTATTCTGTCAAAAGTTTTTCCTTCTGTAATTTGAATTGACTAGACATATTCTTTCCGTGGACCCTTCAAGTCTCAAAAAGTTCGTACATTTGGAATAATTTGAATCACGTCTTTGTTATTGATAAAAATTGGTAAACTGGTCGAGTCAATGATGCTAAGCAAGATACACCATATTTCCCAAAATGTCGCAGAAATTTCATATGGATACCGTAAAACGGGGTAAATAGAAATGACGGGGTAAATAGATACGTAAACTGGTATGTTAGCCCAGGACAAACAGTCCAGTTTAGAATAACACATATGAAAAAATCTGCTGACCTAACCTGGACTGTTTGTCCTGGGCTAACAGACCAGTTTACTCTACATTCCTATTTACCCCGTCATTCCTATTTACCCCTTCTTACGGTACATGAACATGACAAAGTTTGCTTATGATTAAATTATGATGATAAACAACTAATTAATTATTGACAAGAATTTATTTGTCAAGACAAATCAGGTTAAACTATTGCGTATGAAAAGTAATCCATGGTTTTATAAAATATTTACTACTAGCTACAATCACGGAGGTATAAAAGGTTTGACATTTAATGTCAGCGGATATCGAAAGGCTGTCAATTAGTGTCATTTTATATAGAGAAGCGTAGCACCGTAGCATTGCTATAAGGATGTAAAAATATATCATAATATCACCTGGCATTTATGTTCTCCTAGTACCTATACCTCATAAACGTGATTTGCTTTACGAGTCTAATATCAAACTCTATTAGATAAACCACGGAGTAATTAAATTGGAATTAAAGTTTGATAAATACTGCGATTTATTCTAAATGCGTGTGATTAATTGAATCAGACACAATAAAATGGTATATCACCGTACCAGGCACCGATTTGCCGGGAATCAATAGCCAATTCCGTAAACAAAAACATTTTACCCATTCAACCTTCATAGCCAAAACGTTTTAAAAGAACAAAATAAACAACACGTTCACGCTGAAAAAATAGTCTATGAATAATCGTTCCTTATTCAAAATGAGCTGAAAATGGAAAAGGTTGTCAATGAACTGACCTAATTTACTCACCTTTTATATTATGGCGTATATCTACTAACACTGGACAAAGGCACTGTTTTACTAACAATTATTATAATATGTAAACCCACAACACGTTTTAACAGGGCGAAACGTAGTTCTATACAAAATTAAGACACTGTTGCGTTACAAAATCAATAGACGGCCGTAGAACAAGCCCGTCCGCTTTTCTATTCAATACTGAGGAGCCGTGGGCATGCGTAGCGGACAGCCAGCCTCACTCAGAAACAGCGGGAAATCTGACAGTTTGTTTTTTTAATAGCGGGTGACAAACGTCAGATAAGTTGGTAAAACAAAGATAGCAAGATGTTTTGTTAAGGATGTTGATTTCTTTGTTTTAAATTGATGTGATAATGTCTTCGGAGTAAATAAACTCTCGGTCATAGAATACGGGTTCGGTATATTTTTTTATAGAAAATATTGTAACCACCCTGATTTCGAATAGATTTTTAAAATGTTTAAAAGGATTAATCCGATTGGAAAAATCAGGAAAATTGCAATATTTAAATTAACCTAAATTTTTCATCAAATCCAAAAAACATTTGACTTAATCGCCCGATAACTCTGTTATCCCCCTTTTCCATACACTTGTGGCAGTTTTTTTAAACACTTTGCCATAAAATAACACTATTATTTTGGATTGTATGATTAATTCAGGAAAATTACAATACAGGGTGTTTGCTACATCGTGTACCAAATTGAAATGTTGGATAGGTCATTCTCTATCTCAATACGCCCTCCAAAAGTTTTTTGGACCAAAGTGCGTTTAAAAAAAAAAGGGTTTTTTTTTTAATAAAATTAGGATAGATAGACTCGTTTAGTACTAAATAATAAAAAAAAGTTGTGGTAGAAACACTAGAAACATCTTGTGCTTATTACATCGTGATGTGTAGCGTTGCAGTGCTTTATTAAAGCCAACATTACTGACATGCAACCTCTAGTTTTTTTTATGGACCCTCCAACATTTTTCAGCATGTAAAAAAATTATCGAACGTCCATTTTTATTTGCAATAAAAAAAACCGAAATAAGCTGTTTTCTTAAAAACATGTGTGGTCTGTCCTCTACCTATCTAATAATGTACAATAACCCCAGAAACTTCTTCATGAGCTTAGTTTTTCCCGGTTTTTCAAACGGACACGACAGGAAAATTACCGTTACCCAATCAATTGAATTTGAATTTGCCGCTTTTTTTTACGGACAGCGCTAGCTAGACCGAGTATACTTATACTTGTACTTATATATTAGTAAGGCAGGTAGCTATCTAATAAATTATGTTTACATCCCAACTTGGGCAATTTGCAGGCCGGCTCACCCCTTAAGTATATTAAACCCACCCCCCACTTCCGCTGAGGGTGGGAGTAATTGTACATAGATACCTATAAACAATAGTTACCTACTCTAAATTAATCTGGAACCTTGACCTTACTGATAGGAAATAGTGATAAAAAATCAACGCTACGTAGGTCTCCTTTTTACTTTGGGGGTCAAACTAATTTACCCCCTGAGTCATGACAACTGTATAACAAAGAAATTATTAAAATAAAATGGTCAGTAGATATTACAATTATTGTGAATGCGATAATCCCGTATAAAACAATATTGATGAACATTTTTTGTACATTCTTGTTTGTTACTAAGTAGTTGCAGAACATTCTCAAAATTGCGAGAATATACTCGGAAATTTCCGAGAAGTTCCATGAACATTTAAGAGTAAGTTCTCATTGAGAATGTTTCCACGAGAACTTATAAAAAAGTGCTATGAAGAAAATTGTATTTCTCAATTTAGTAAACAAAGCATAACATATTCCTTAAAAGATATGTATAAACAACGGTTTTGGCATTGCTTGCAAAATTTAAATTGCCGAGAACATTCTCTATAGAAGTCTCGCGAATTGTGAAATTTCTCCACGGTACATTGCTATACTAGAATGATTTTTATTGTTAGTATAATTATGGATAACCTAATTAATAAATTATGCCCTTATCTTTGAACAGCCGAATGAAACCAGGGCAACAGAGTAATCGCCATAATTTTATAGTCACAGCCTTTATAAATACTAGTCGCATATTTTACCCTCGTGGATTTGATTCTGTTACGTGATTACGATTTCATTTCCTTTATAAGTAGTCTCTTATTTTTTACTGTGGGGACTCAGATATTATTATGTCCTTAATCGGACTCGCGCACTACACAGTTATCAATTTATTATAAAAAAAATCTGGTTTTTGTATGGGAGCTCCCTTAAATAATAGGGGAGCTCTCTGTGGGTTCCATTTTCGCAAAAAAACGGAAAAATCACGGGATCGGCAAAAAGAGCACTCGTTGGCAATGAAAATGCTAATGCTCACTGAGCAGAGAAGTACATTTTTAGTACAGATGGTGCCTTTTTTAGGCTCTAGTGCGAGAAGTGTGTCATTTTACGTCAGGTCCAAAACTTCGGAGGGCCATCTACACTAGAAAACGTCATACGAGACGCGTGCAAAAACGAAATTCGTAACTCGTGTCGATTTAAAACACTCCCTATCCCACTTGTGTCGTAATGTACTATTTTAGAATTACGGAATCCTAAAAATATATATTACGGTTATGTTTATTTTCTCCAAAATTCTTGTACATCTTACGCTGCAGCCCTGTTTGGAAATTCCCCGATCTTACATTATCCATAGATAACGTATTGAAAGAAACTCTTTGCAAAATTTTAAATATTTCCCTTAATTCGGAAAGCTGGTCCCAGGCCACCCTGCCAATCAAATATGGCGGTTTAGGCATTCGCTCCACGACCGATCTGGCTCTTCCTGCTTTTATCTCTTCAGTTCACAGCACCGTCGCCCTCACCAGTGGCATTCTCAATGTTACCGATCCCGCTGGTGTGGCAGTGACATGCTTAGCAGATGCTGAGTCAAGTTGGGAAACCAGTAATCCTGGTCAGAATTCGCCTTCAGAAAAAGCCAGCCAAGCCGCCTGGGACCAAATAAAAGTCAAAATCGTTCACAAATCACTATTAGAAACTCACTCTCATAGTCCTACGGAACGAGCCCGTCTCCTGGCTATATCTGAACCCGAGTCGGGACATTGGCTAC
The DNA here is from genome assembly GCA_025490895.1 of Thaumatotibia leucotreta. Classification (NCBI taxonomy): domain Eukaryota; kingdom Metazoa; phylum Arthropoda; class Insecta; order Lepidoptera; family Tortricidae; genus Thaumatotibia; species Thaumatotibia leucotreta. The sequence goes on along the minus strand of JALPQI010004965.1, from coordinate 30,170 downwards.
ACGCTTTGCCTTCACAAAACACTGGATGTCTTTTGGATCCGCCTGCTTTGCGTGTGGCTATATGTCTCCGGCTTGGGCTCAAAATTTGTGAACCGCACCCCTGCTGCCGTTGCGGAGGTTCAGTAGACCCCCTCGGTCGACACGGACTACACTGCCAGTCGAGTGCTGGTCGAGTGTTTAGACACGCTTCACTCAATGACCTCATTCGTAGGGCGCTCGGCTCCGCCTCCATACCAGCGACCTTGGAACCCGTAGGTCTGTCAGCGGCAGACGGCAAACGACCAGACGGCGTATCTCTTGTGCCTTGGTACTTCGGGCGGCCTTTGGCATGGGATGTGACCTGTGTGGATACGCTGGCCCCATCCCATGTCCAGCGCTCTGCAAGGAAGCAGGGGTCTGCCGCCGAAGATGCCCAAACTGTCAAGTGCCGTAAATATGCTTTTTTAAAAAACAATTACATATTTATGGCACTTGCGGTTGAAACCCTCGGGCCCTGGTCATCAGACACAAGGAAACTCGTGAATGAAATTTCAAAAAAACTGATCGGTGTGTCTGGTGACCTACGGGCAGGGTCGTACTTCGCCCAGAGGCTCAGTTTAGCCGTACAAAGAGGCAATGCGGCGAGCGTTCTGGGAACTATGCCCCGGGCCACTTTAGGGTTTTTTGATGTGTGACAATGTTTTTTTATTTTGATACCTTATATGTACAATTGTAAAGAAATAAACTTAAAGGTACTTTTTGTATTGTACGTACTGTGACATTAAACGTAGTAGGATAAAGATGTCTATCATGCACTGCAACTTTCCGAGGTCCCGTCCTCGCAACTTTTATTATTGTCCCAACTTTTCCCATCACCCGTGTTCCGCTTCAAACATTGCGGAGATGGACTGCTGTTCAAAAGCGAATGAAATAAGTTCGTGTAAAATATACGTCTCGTGATACATGGAACTTTGTATGATTCATGGTAACTAAAATAAGTGTCATTCACCGAAGGAAAGTTTCTAAAATTTCCTTTTCACTACAGATGGTCTTGGTTTTGATAGACAACAGAACTAAACCTCAATATTAGTTGTATGGAAAACAAAATATCCTTGAAATTCCATAACTACAGACACCAATTTCACCTAACACTATTACAACGGCACACTATAATTAGAACGTCTTCCTAAATTGGAAATCTGATACTAAAACAAGCCAATATAACCTCAAATAGCAGGAAAGAGTTCATTACTCTAATAACTATTGCCAAGGAATGTGATACAGCAATTTCTTGCCATAGACAAGGAATATTGAGACTCGTGAATTATTGCTTCATACGTAAGAGTACCAACTCGGAGTCCGTGACGTAGCGGAGAAGCTTCAAGAATGCCGTCTTCGGTGGTTTATTTTATTCGGAAAACCAACAGCTAACATTTCTAAGACTAGGTTTTACAAATTAGTTATCAAACAAGCCAATTAAAGGTTTCCACAGATATGATAGGTTTGGTCACGTTTATCGTAGGCCACCTAACTAATACGTAGGAAACATATGCCTTAACCTAGCCCTTGACGGCCTCCGACCCCGCGGCAGACCAAAGAAGCGATGGCTAGATGTCGTGAAGGCTGACACGAGTGAATGGGCTTACAGTAGAAGATGCCCAGGATCGCGCAAAGTGGAGGAAATGTAGCAGGAAAGCGGACCCTGGAAAAGGCCGGGATAACACTAGGTAGAAGAAGAAGAAGACGTAAGAGTACCAACTGTAAAACCACCTAACTATGGTCCAATACTGAAACTATGGTTCACAATTTCAACTCCTAAATATGCATCAGTCGCATTTTTTTGTTCAAGTATTTATAATAAATAATAATTAATGAGGAGCTTTTCGCCTACAGCACGATTAATATAACAAAATTATTTTCGTTATCCTGTTTCATACCACTCTGTCACGCTTTTAGTTGCTGTCGACTCAGTATATAAAAAAATCCGGTGCACTTGCATTTCTTTTTCACGCTTGAGTTTAATCCATACATCAGAAATTGAAAACAAAACATCATCTCAAACAAAAATCACCACTGCGTCATGTTTTTTAGGGACACAAAATAAGACAACGAAAATAATTTTGACCCATATACACGTAACGTACTTAATGGAAATTAAGTATTCGATTAAGTTTTGGACCGCTGTTGGGAGAGTTTGGACTATAGTTAGTAGTTAGGTACCTAAAATATATGAAATGGCCTTTTTCCACGTATTGGAATGTGACTCTTTAACTCGATTACTAGGTACCTATACTATTTTTGGTCTTCCCTGTTTTATTCTAGTATAGATAGTTCCACGAGAGTTGAGGTCACGCACACATCAACATGTCATTTAGTGTTATTTTTTCGTACTGACATCAAACCCAATTGCAACTGTAAGATTGACCAAAAAGTTTGTTCAAGGGATTTGTTTCAATATTGTGATGCACATCATTCATTCATTCACTACATTCTTTGCAATTAGTACTTCATTTGGATGTGTGTGTAATCATTCACCTCCTCAATTCTGGTGAAATTACCTATAACTAGACAAGTCAATAGAATGTCTTTACATGTGGTAGATATTTAAAATTAGCTTAAGAATTCATATAGCCAACCATCTTATACGTAGATAAACGTGACCAATTGATAATTTAAATGGGGCGATTGTCCAATCGTATTTACTTTTTTGAATTGGCCGCTTTTTCTTCTGTAAAGTTGTTTGAGATTATATTTATTCAACACCCTGATAAGATTAGTAGGTATATAGAAACCGTAAAGTAGGGTTACATTATTAACCCTTGGCATTTAACCTTTTCAAATGAGTTTAAATAAATAATTTGCCTTAGGTACTTAATACATTGCGAGGGCAATGTTGCCTATAGCTAATGAAATACGGAATTACGGTACCCAAGGAATAATTTATACCTGCACAAATCAGATTTTGGCAGAATCAGCATAATTATCATGATAATTAAATTAATTATCGAATAACATAATGCGTGCACATAGCTGGTATTTGCAGTAATCTGACGACCCATTTATTACAGGAAATTCTTACAAGTACTATCGAATATCCATAAGAGTCTCTAAAACAGAGCCTAAACACTTAGAACCTTGCGTAACATACCCTCCATTATTTACCAGGCAAGCCTACTAACCTCCTTACCCCGGTTATCAACCCTGATAACCGGCCAAATACTGTTCAACTCAACAGTTTATCAACCGTATAACACTTGCACCGTATCACAAGGGCATAAGGTCGATAATTAGGACGTTAACGCTGAAAGGGCAGTTGGGGTTCCAGACGTTTCCATTTAGTCTGGTTGCCGCGCCAGACAGCGATGGTGCCAAGAATATTGCTTCCTGGATTTACTGATTTTTATGGCGTAGGTTATTCTTTAACCTAACTGATGTGGTCTAGGTGAATTGGATTTGTTTCTGGGCAAAATGACTACAATTATCTATAATACATTTAATACAAATATTTTTTACAATGCATATGGTCAGAAAGTGTTATTTTTAAGATCAAACTTATGCACAGAATATGTAGGTACTTACTTTTCTGTACCCGTGCAAAAACGAATTTTCATATAACATCCATCAGATGAAAAGTCTTGTTACTCTACCTCAGCAAATCTCAAAAAGTTTATTGTGCATTTAGATCACGTCTTCAATATTGATAAAAATTGGTTAGCTGGTAGAGTTAATGATGCTGAACAAGATCCACCATACAAAATATTTGCGACATTGTCAAAATGTCGCAAAATTTTTGTATGAAACATTCCTTTTTAATAACCAAGAATGAATAGGAATCTGGTAACAAAAAAGGAAATAATAGTAAAATGTGCAAGGGAGGTAAGTACGAAATTACGAAGGAGAGTGTTAGAAGACCGACGCCGTTAGTTATGACTCGAGTTAGTATTCCGCTTACCGACCGTGATGCATACAATGTTTTTCACCACACTCGCCGACAAAACAATAAGTTTTAAGAAATAACATTGTTAAATGACGTACTGACATTTCTATTACTCCCTAGGGAATTTCACTTTTCTATTACTCCCGCTGCGCGCGCAAACAATGGCGCGCTTAGACAGCACGTGTGATGAAAATATATTTACTATTTATTTGTCCGGTTTTCTTTAATCTTCATCCTAGTTATGGGTATTGGTGGCAGCCGTAGTCATAGCTGGGTCGATTGCAAATAAGTACATAGTTAAAGCCTTGAATCCTGACCCACAATAGGAGCTTGTCATGGTAACATTGAAAGTGAAATTGCAGCATCTCTCGTACATACAATTTAACTTTGAATGTTACTTTGACGAGCTCCTATTATGACACTGGTCTCACCGCGAACTACTAAGCTATGAACTAGGTACGAGTATCGGCTATAAATACGTGTAAATAGAAGAGACACGGCGATACGCGCACAGCTATCAGCTATCACCGCCGCGCGAGTATCGCCGTGTCTCTTTTTTTACACGGGAGTGCGTATTTTTTGTTCGTGTTTATAGCCGATAGTGCATAGCTTAGTAGCTCGCGGTGAGACCAGTGCCTGTGTCAGGATCAGAGATCGTACGATTTCCAGCATTTTTGGTGCAATGTAGTTCAAATAAGGGATATGGTGTAAGTTATTTTTAAGGAGATAGTGAGTTAAACTTCGTTATTGTCTTACAATGTGTTATTACTCGTTTCAACTTAAACTGACCCTTGAATTCCTTTAACTAAACTTCAAGGGTTTTTCATGAAATGTAATTGAGTTAAAGGAATCCAGGGGTCAATTTTTAGCTGTAACGTGTCATAACACGTTTTAACACAAAGACGAACCTTAATTCACTATCTCGTTATAAATAACTTACACCATATCCCTTAATTGAACTACATTGCACCAAAAATGCTGGAAATCGTACGATCTCTGGTCAGAATTCAACTCGTACATTGGTTTGGCTCGACCCGAAAGCTCAATAGACAATGTGGCCTGAAAGCTTTCAGTAATTGAGGCAATGTGGCGACTGAATATTTCAGTATTGCTGAAACTCGCAGCATATTCTGAGACTTGACTTGGTTCTCTTAAAAGCCTTATTTTAATGTAGCCTGATCTTGGTAGGTAATAAAACAAATCAATTAAATCGAATTTGGATTCGTCAATTAAACAATTAGGATCAATTTCTTGGACATTATTAGCACTGCCTAGACCTTTCGTAGCTAACAATAGTTATTTATTATACCAGGGGGCAAAGTTGTTGTTTATGTACCCAGAACCTCCATCTTCGTAGGCAGGGTCACTACCAACTAGGTTACGGAGGCTGACAAGCTATATAAGCTCATGGTACAGCTACTGGACTATAATAGTTGGATGGTTTTACAGCAGCAGTCAATATATACTTGGGTGATTCAACTTTTTTCCGTCTGTTATTACCATAGTTACGGTCGCCTGAGTCACGCTGGTTTTATAGATAAATAAATATGCTACTTAAACTATGCAAACATGCATTTTTCTGGTGTTAATAAAATAAATATCTTGGGACATCTTACACAAATCAACCTAGTCCCACGGTAAGATTAAGGCTTGTGTTGTGGGTACCAGGCGACGATATATATAATAGATAGATACGTATAGATACTTAGATACATACACAGCCATGACCAAGGAACAAACATTTGTGATAAATAAATACACAAAGAATGCCCTCGCCGGGATTCGAACCCGGAACCTCCAGCTTCGTAGGCAGGGTCATTACCAACTAGGCTACGGAGGCTGACAAATATTAATAAACCCTTTCCTTGATGACCTATCTACAAACATGGACTAATGTATTAAGTATAATAATTTTGCATGAAACCAGCGTGACTCAGGCGACCGTAACCATGGCAATAACAGACAGAAAAAAGTTGATTCACCCACTTTACAACAATCTTGTAATCAGCGGGGTTATCGTGACCTTTTAAATTCCATTCAGTTTAGGATCGCCTTTCAGTATTTGACAGTTATTCTATGGAACTGACACATCGCGATTTAGTTGAGGTCCTAAACTGAATCGCATTAGTAGATCGTGGTTAGCAATGTACCGAGGAGAAGTTTCATAAGTTGCGAAACTTCTATAGAGAATATTCTCGGTAATCTAATTTATACAAGCAAGCTAATTTATCATGCCAAAACTGTTGTATATACCTACATATGTTTCGAGGTATATATTTCACGTTATTTAGTCAATTATTCTTCATAACACTATTTTATAAGTTCTCATTGAATCATTATGGTTATATGGTTTAAGGATTTATTTCTCTAAAAGAATACAATTCACTTATCTAGAGAAATACATAACATGCCTTAATTTAATAAAATCATCATCATTAATAAAATCTAATTTAACAAAGGCAGACATAATTTTTAATCTGGGAATTTACTATATCTAGAAATATTGGTTGACAATGTAGTATCCATAATAAAGTGGGTATAACTAAAACAAACATTTAAGATTTTACCGCATAATACTCATAGCAACTCGGACCTAGTCAAGCCGTTATTACGTATCGAGTATCGATCGCTATGTTGATAGCGACTATAATAGCAATGCAATTCCGATTGTTAGACTTATTACTGTAATTTTAGGTAGGTACTTATTGAATTTTATCTAACATGTATTTTATTTGTCTTTACAAATTAATTTCTACACACACTAATTCTTATATTATTATTCTTAGTTTGGTTTTTGGCTAGCGCGTAACCTACTGTATATATTTTTTATTACATGAAGTTATATTTGTGAATAAATTAGATTTGATTCTTATACTGTATAATTTGCAAGCGTGTGTTTTTTAAGGTTCTTTTTGTACAAAACAAAGGATTTGGTGTCTTTTAGTTGGTGAGGTAATTTGTTGTATAATTGAGCCCCCTCGAACATTAAGTTTTTCCTTCCATAAAATTTTGTACGTGGAGGACGAAGACAAATATTATTAGGACGTCTTGTTAAACGTTTTGCGATCTGCGATTTTATAGTAGGTAAATGAGATTTGGGTGTGAATTTTTTTATCCAGAATTTTTCGTACCAATATGCAAGTGTTATAATTATACAATTGAGACAGGGTCATAAGTTGCGTTTCGTTATAAACTTTTTTAGTTTCGGTAAGATGGTTATAATGAAACAAAAGTTTTATTACTTTGAGCTCTTTGTAACGGAGCTATATTAACGTTGGCGGCACATCCCCATAATTCGATTAAGTAATCTATGTGAGGTTTTACTAGTGAGTTGTAAATAATGTATCGAACCGGTTTCGGAAAACATCTGAAGGTGCGTGCAGACCGAAAGAGCATTCGCTGTTCTAGCGCCCGTTCTAAGAAATCAACCAATCACGTTTTGCGTACCGATCGAATTTCGTAGAGTGGGAGGTTAGAACAGCGAATGCTCTTTTAGTTTAACCGCACCTTGACTGAGCCCCTTAACATAGCCGTTAGCGACGATAGCTTCGAGTGAAGCTTTTCAATATGTGGCTTCCAAGACAAGCGACTGTCCAATAACACAACACATTCTCATTGAGAACTTACTCTTAAATTCTCTTGAAAATTCTTGGAAATTTCTGAGTATATTTTGAGAATGTTCTGCAACAGCAACAGCTTGTACTTACATTGGTAATCGTGGAAATAAACTCAAAGTAAACAATCACTCAAAGTAATGAATTCATTTGCCTACGCCTTTAGTATTTGTCTACGTGTCAATGCCCGGGAAAACAACACACTATATTATCACATTTTACATATACGAGCATTTACAGGTCGGGTATGAATATGCCTACTAACTTTGGGTTAAAATTATTTTCGTTGTCTTGTTTCATACCACTCTGTCACGCTTTACTTGCTGTTTCGACTCAGTATATAAAACAAATCCGGGGCACTTGTATTTCTTTTTCACGCTAGATTTAAATCCATACATCAAAAATTAAAAACAAAACATCGTCTCATACAAAAATCACAACTGTATCACATTTTTTAGGGACACAAAATAAGACAACGAAAAGAATTATGACCCCTTTAACACTTTCATTGCGGCGCGCTACGCTCGTAGCCAAACCCGTGATTTTTCCGCTTTGTATCGAAAATGGACCTCACACAGAGAACTCCCCTCGGGAGTTCCCCGCGCTCAAAGTATTAAAGGTTGAGGCACACCGGATGCGTGAGCAGTACGTGCACACGCGCGTATTCGTTGCGTGCGCGTTGTACCTAGTGTATTTGTTTGTAAATGTTGTATTTAAGTTCCGACCGAGATTTCGGTCTCCCCCGGCATTCTCGGCCAAAAATCGAGTCGAGATATCCCTCTCGGCTCTCGGTCAAAAATGTCCGGGACTCTCGGCCGGGGTCGAGATTCGTAATGAGCTGTAATTGGCGAGCTTGACGCCATCTCGCGAACTTACTGCGATTTTATTGGTGTCATATTGACATGAAGTGACTTCAATTTCACTTTAAAAAAACCGGCCAAGTGCGAGTCGGACTCGCGCGCGAAGGGTTCCGTACCATTATCAATTTATTATTTAAAAAATACAGTTAAATCAACCTACCTCAAAAACTATAGGAGATAATTTAATCAAACCAAAAATCGTTCATAGAGTTTATTAATGTGCTTAACATATATTTTTTTTAGAATTTTATATCGCGTAGTTTAAAAAATAGAGGGGGGGGGGACACTTTTTTCAGACTTTGAGAGCTGGTATCTCGAAAACGATTTGCTTAAATAAAGATAAGATTTATAAACCTTCATATCATTTTAAAGACCTTTCTAATAATACCCCACACGCTTCTATACAACTAAATTTTTTTTTCTATCCCTCAGTTATATGTATGGAGGGCCCCCACCCCAATGGTTTTTTTTACAATTTAGTATCATAATCCTGTAGCGGTTCATACAACACATATCCTTACCAAATTTCGTGACTGTAGCATTCATAGTTTCCGAGTAAATCAGCTGTGACAGACGGACAGACGGACAGACGGACAGACGGACAGACGGACATGACGAATCTATAAGGGTTCCGTTTTGCCATTTTGGCTACGGATCCCTAATGAACGGAAGGAGAGTATGGACCTCTATCATACTATCGATAAAAATTATCTAAAATTCGAATACCGGTTTTTGGAGTACCTACATAACAAAAATGTCAAATAAAGAAAATATCCAAAAAAACCTGCTGAATATTTAGTTTGACGTTGGACTTACTATAGGCATTTGCTAGGCACTTTTTATGTAATTTATACGTTGTTTATCCTTGCTACCCAGTCTCGGTCTCGAACACCGGTTTCGCGGGGGCAAATCTGTACTGACGTTTAATAGTGCGAGGACACATTAAACTAATTTTATTATTTGATATCGATAAAAATGTCGTACAACCGTTGTGTAATTTCAAGAATTTAAATGAAGAAGGAAACTATATACACAAACATAAACTTTTTGAGGAATTAACTATCTTTAATATTTAATATAATCTTCATAATACACGGTGCCTCGCGAGGAACCCACATAATTTTAATGCTGAATTCCTGAGCATAGGGTAGTTTAGCCGGTTTTCGGCCAGTTTACCAAAATTTTGAATTTAAAACTATTTTATGAATAGTGCTCTTAACAAATTCAAGTAATTACTATATTTTTAGACTAGAAATATGATGAAATTGTAATTTTTTGATCGAACTTTATGTCATATGATGCATAATGATTTTTTAAAATAATAAATATCAAAAAGCGGCGATTTAGCCGGTTTTCGACCATTTTTTTTAGTTTTCGGCCGCTTAATCATCAGTTCTCGGCCACTATTTATAATTTTATTAGTGAGTCTTATTCCATAGTCTATAGGGTTTATTTTTAAATCAAACGAAAACTATATGAATCAATAAATGTATTAGAAATGTTTGAAACATTATAAGGAACTTTTATGTACTTAACTATTATTTTATTTATTGATTACTTTGTACTACGTCAGTGGTAAACAAAATGACTACCCATCTGATGGCATGTGTAACCGTAGCATATGAATTTCTTCCAAAAATCACTTAAAACTTAGTAGGAACTTCTCTTGAATAACATAAAACAAAAACAATATATTAAAATAATGAAAAATTTTCGTCACTGCTACTTAATCCCGCATTTGCTTTATGATCAGTCTTGTCAAAACCTCCTTCTATATTATCAATAATTCGATGTTTTGAGTTTCCTTCTTTTTTGACTTTTCATTGATTTTTTCGTTATCTCTACATTTCTTTTTATCCTTTGCGTCAGTCGCTACTTTCTTGTCTGTAACTTCATTATTTTCAAAGACAAACTATGAGATAAATATGGGGTTCATCCATATTTATCTCATAGTTTGTCTTTATCTGCAAACAAAAATCATTTTTATCATTTAATCAATATTGTCTGCTAGAAATAGTATATTGTAGTAAACTGGTAAATATTATTATTATCTGAAATTAAACACTTTAGAACAGGTTAAGTTGATGATGATGGTCATCATCTTAACCCTCTAAAAGAGCTGTAAAAAGAAAGCTGGGCTCGAAAAGTAGGCTCATGGTGTTAAAAAACTCGATTAAGCTGTTCTAAAGTGTCCAATTCCAATGAATAACAATCGCGAAAATAGAAGACAGTATTATTTTATTACCTGGTTAGTTATAGCTATATCAGCCTCTACTGAGTAAAAAATATATTTTATTTATTTTAAATTAAAAAAAAATATTTCTTTTTTGGACGCTTACGAAAAGAGGGCCGACAACACAATTTGTTGGCCTGTTTCCGGCCACTCTGTCAACAGTGGCCGAGAACTCATTATTAAAATTCTGATTTTCGGCCAAGTTTTAATCAATGTAATAAATAAACGCGGTATGAAAACTAGCATTGTTAAAACTACTTTGGACATAGATTAAATAAAAACATTACATGAATTAAGAAAAGTGTGGATTTTATCTGTTTCATATCGCTTTATTTTAAAGGCCGATAATTAACGTATGATGCGTCTGTTTACGGCCGGCATAAATTAACAAGGCCGAAAACTAGCATGTCATAATTCTGTTCTCGGCCGCCAATTACAAAATATTTTATAGTACGTTTTCATCAAGTATTATTTAGAATACATGTGGCCGCCAGTTAAATACATTAACTAAAATGTATTTAACTTCACATTAAAACACAACATATCTCACGTATGCTTTTATTTTAGCAAATGTACGCAGTTAAGACCTACGAAGTTGAAGACCGTTCTCGGCCGGGTGGCCGAGAACGAAATATTTCGTGAATTTGCATTTAGCTAACCGGCCATCAAATTTTAATAGTTTCTATTTTATATTCCATGAATTTTGGTCAAAATATCAATACTTTGACTAATATTCTACACACTTAAACATAAGCAATGTTATAAACATCAAAGATACAATATTTTTACTCAGCTCGAAAAAAATAGCTCGCACAATTTTTTGCTTAAAATGGCGACACATCTTTACAGTCTAAATTTTGTCGACGCACTGACCAGCCAATTGGAACATTATTAGGCAGCCAGTTTAAAAAGGTGTAGGTGTCAAGTGAAATTACCCAATTAAAGTGTTGTTTTGCATAGGTAGGGTAAAGAGTTCTTGTTATTTTCGTTTTACTACGTAGTGGCCGACAACCAGAGGTGGCCGGCGAACCGGCTAAACTACCCTATTTAGAGTATTTACGTAGGATGCCCTGAAAATTTCGGGAATTTAATACTTAGGAACGTATATTTGACATGTGTTATACCTCTTTCTTACAAGCATAGTCTCATTATTCGAAAACACTGGCTACTTGAAAAAAAAAAACAATGTCTGATTTTCAATTGTTTTTTAAAGTCGTTGAGTCGCTGGTGAAAATGGAGCTGTCCCGCGAAAGTTTTAGAGCAATCATTTATTATCATACCTGGGATAACTGGGGGCAAGTTATAGGGATTTGATATCGATTAAAAAGATGTCGATATAATTAAATATAATTTTATATTGCTAGTGCTTCGTGCAAAATACAGTTCCAAATAAATAATTAATTAATATTATAAATAAAAATAGTTACAGTAGGTACATAATATCTGGAACGAATATGTATCTCAAAATGTACAAAACGCAAAAAAAAATGGTAATTTAAAAAGACACGATATCGGGCTAGAGGTGCCATATGGCATCGACAATAAAGATTTGGTCATAAAGTAAACGAAAAGAATGCATATTTAATAATTTCATTAAATAATGGTTCTCTAATGTGTACTGATTCGATTAAAGGCAAAAAATTATGAATATCAATCACAATTGTCGAAATTATGAAACATTTACCTGAACACGTCGTCCATTTTTCCACATTATTTCTAACGTTGATATTTAACTCGTTTTAACTTGCATTATATGTACTTTGGTTCGCTATTCACTAGTTTAATCAAAAGATACGTTTCTCCTTGACCGATTTGATGTATAAAATCTTCACTACTCACAATATCTAGGTAATGTGCCGCTAAAGACTAAATGTCTAAAAGGTGATGCCATTTGGCATCGCTAGCCGTTAATGGGTTAAAAGTGTGTGATATCATTAAAATATTTACTTTATTGAAATACTTGATATAAGGAGTAGGTACAGTCAATGTGGCACCTTGTATATTTGTCTCCTAAACCGTAATCATATCTTTGACGTCGACTGTACCTACTCCACTATAGCTAGTATTTAAATAAAGTAAATATTTTAATGATATTACACAGTTTGACTGGCGGTTCGTCAACATTTGCTTATGTTTATAAATGTAAGCATTTCAGGTATTTACTTAGGCGTGCCTGTTGTAGGTAAATCTTGTGTACTTAGGTACTAAGGTTTATTATTTGAATAATTAATTACTCCAAATCTGGAGCACGCAACAAAGTAACTATTTACCTATTTACTCTACATACAGCGTGTGACAAAAATTAAATTTATACGTTTAGGGGCCTCCCTATACCTATACACCATAAATAGTATAAAATTAAAATTAAGAAAAATTGTATATTACGACATAAGTGCGAAAAACATGAAATCCGAAACGAGTGGCGGTTTTTTAAAACACGACTGAAAGGGAGGGTTTTAAATCGTCATGTATTACGAATTTCCTTTTTGCACGCGTCTAGTACGACGTTTTTTAGGCCCTCCGAAGTTTTGGACCTGGCGTAAAATGAGCCACTTCTCTCACTGGTGCGTAAAAAAGACACCATAGGTACTAAAAAAATAATTGTAAAGAAAATTTTCATTAACAGACTTCAAAAAGGAGGAGGTTCTCAAATTGACTGTAATTTTTTTGTATACCTATGTAATTTATTGGAAATGTAATTAATCTAACGGGTATAACCACGAGATGTTCCCGTTGGCACCAAGTCGGGGTCTGGATCTTGGGATCTTAGACAATTCTGTTAAAATCGGTTTTCAGAGTTCCGTACTAAAACTGTAAACCCTTATTGTTTCGCCATGTACGTCTGCCTGTTCGCAGCATAGCTCAGTGGCCGTTAGTACTAGAAATTTGTAACTTGGTACAGGTTTACATAATATTCGCGTCGACAAAGTGGTAAAAAAATTAAAAAATCATCCCCATTTTACTAGTAGGCGAGGTACCCAAACAAAAATGATGTCTACATTTTACTCTACCACTTTTTCGTCGTGATTAATATGTACCAAATTGTAATGGCAAATTTCTAGTACTAGTTAATGGCCAAGGAGCTATGCTGCGGACAGACAGACGGACAGACGGACAAGGCGAAGCAATAAGGGTATCTTAAGGTAGATTTAGACCGAACGAGCGAATGCTAATTCTATCACCCACTCTACGAAATTCGTTCGTTACACAAAACGTGATTCGTCGAAATTCGTTCATTTCGTAGAGTGGGGGATATAATGAGCATTCGCTCGTTTGGTCCTAACTAAATACTCTGGCCGTGTGGTGACGGCAGTAAGAATACATTTGTCACCACCCCAACTCCTCCTGCGGGTGTCGTAAGATTAACTAAGGGATTGAAGTGTCACTGACCATTATTTGATAAAAGATTGATGATGGGCAGCCGCGTCATCATAGTGGACACATTACTGCGATCACCAGTCCGCTTGCCCAGCGTGGCGATTATGGACATTTACCTCCTAATGCGTATAGCAAAGTTAATAGGAGAGGCCTACGTCTTGCAGTGAACTATCATAGGCTGATGCATGCATGCATGCAAATTCTCTAAGTCCACCTTTACAACTTACTACGAAACCCTAATAATGGGGTTGTCAAACGCGAAAAACACCGTAATCGAGTTAAAAAGTTTACAGACTTGATTATTAAATCCAAACTGAAAGCTTTGTAATCAAATATGTTAACGTGTTGAACCCGAAACTTGATGTTTAAGTAGTTCAACAAATTTCACATAGTTCTGCACAGTAGTTAGTTAGGTACTTCGAAAGGATAAATTAGTCAAAACAATATCGTAAAATGGGGTAAGTTGGGACGAATTAAAAATTCCTTGCATTTCCAGACATGCGACGCTTAACGACATAATCCGCAGGTCTCTTGCCACGATCAACGTACCTGCTCTTCTTGAGCCTACTGGTATTATTAGGGATGATGGCAAGAGACCTGATGGTGTGTCTTTGGTTCCTTGGAGCTTGGGACGGATGTTGGTATGGGATGCTACTTGCGTAGATACCCTGGCACCGTCCCATCTTCAACGAACTACGTTTAAGGCAGCCGCTGCGGCTGAAAATGCCGAATTTTTAAAACGTAATAAATATAAGGGCCTCGGCAAAGAGTACGATTTTGTACCGTTTGGCGTAGAAACTTTAGGTTCTTGGGGCCCCAGCGCACGCAAATTGTTTGCGGAGATCGCGAAACGTCTGGTTGATGTAACTAGAGACCGAAGAGCTGGCGACTTCCTCGCACAACGCATCAGTATTGCGATACAGCGAGGAAATGCCGCCAGCATCCTCGGTACAATGCCACAAGGGCCAATCTTAGATATAGGTTAGGTTAAGTAGATTAGTTAGATTTAATCTATGTACATAAATTGTAGTTTTGAAAATAAATATAAAAAAAAGTAAACACTTATATTTTTTTTTGAGTATTGAAAGTGATCTACTCCGGGAACTAGATATGAGCGAAATCATCAACGATTTTTCGGCGAAAATAACTGGTGATAATATCTTAAATAAACCGATTGCGGGAAAGGTACTTTTACATTATTTAATGATAGTACATAGTTTTGAGCAATTGTGCCAATGCTTACAAACTGGTGTTGATCGCAATCAATAAAATAGCTATTCAAACAATAAAAAACCGGGTTATTGGGAATCAAGCTCGCTTGTACAGAGGGTTCCGCACTAGGTTGGAACAAAAAATAATTTTCTGGAACTATCAAACCTAATGGTTACCTATTAATCAATGACCCATAGCCTAAGCAAGATTTTGTATACATTTCGGGTTTTTATATCGACATCTCCAGGCCCCGCATTAAATAGCTTTGAAGTTTTGAACACCCCATACAAACCTGACTATTTTTTCAGTTTCTCTCTTTTCTTTTCTGTCTTGGCAATTGAGCGGCAGACATATTTTTTGAGAATGACCCTTATACATATACATACCTACTGTCCGTGAAGCGTTTAGAAAAACCTTCGGTTTTTTACCTGTCTCGCTCGCTCTTTTTGCATACCTACATGAGGCGAGCGAGACAGGCACAGAACCGAAGCTTTTCTGCTCACGGACTGTAAACGATTAATTCATAAACGTTTCCTAACTTAGTAAAGCCTATAAGTATTATTGGTCTCTTTCGGACTTAGCAATATGTCTATAAAAACGAAAATGACAAACGATACTTATCGGCTTGCTAAATTAGAACTATTAGAAGTGCGGAACCCTAAAATATTAGTGCCGATCTGTCAATGATATTAGATGCAATAAGCAATAGATTCGTAAGTATGAACTTATTGAGAGTGGAAAGGCCAAAAAGTACCTAAACTCTTTTGAAAATATAATTAAAAAACCCAGCCAAGAGCATGTCGGGCCATGCTCAGTGTAGGGTTCCGTAGTTGTTCAAAACGGCTGGGCCGATTATATTCGAAATAGTTTTATATTAAAGTATTTAAAAAGCTCAATATTCATGATTTTATGGACCTTTGGATCAAAGGAGGACACATTTTTTTAATCTCCGAAAATATAGGTAGATTAAAAGAAAAACTTTCTTTTGAAACCCTGATTTATTTTAAAGATAAGGTAATCATCCTGTGTGGTGTATTCTACGATACACCACACAGGATGATTACCTTACAGAAAAATAAAAAAAAGATCCCCTCTTTCCGTGTAGGGGGATATTCGAAAAAAAAAATGTTTTCTATATTTTATTCTACAACTTTGTCGGCGTAATTAATATGCATACTCGTACCAAATTGCAAGTCTCTAGTACTAACGGCCACTACTGCTATGCTATTCCCTTATTCACACATTCGACGCTGTGTTCGTCAACGAGCTCGACGACGAGACAGCCTTCACTTCGACGTAGAGCGCAGCGCTGTGAAAAACGGTATTCACCAACATAAAACTGCTCGTCGTCGAACTGTAGGCGGTAACTCTCGACGCAGTGTAGTTCCAGCTCACGCCGCATTCGTCGCCGAGCGCTAGTGTCGTTTAAAGTGCATTAGTGAATACCATTTTTAGGCCCGACGCTGCCGCAGCGCTGACACAGCGCTGTTAGCAAGGCGGTTTCCTTAGTGAGTAACACTGCTGCGCTATACTGCGGACAGACGAACAGACGGATATGACGAAACTATAAGGATTCCTTGTTTACTACGGATCCCTAAAAATGCTTTGACAAGTTTTGCTGAAAATAATAATAGTCAAATAGAAACAATACAAATGGTTAACTTTGCAAGTATAGGTATCTAATATTTTAAAGACAAACGGGTCTTAATCGCGTAAACTTACGTTTAATTATATCCTGACGTTTCCCTGAAAAACCCGCGCAGCTCGAAGGTGTACATTCTCTCGCCAGTCTGCCTGCGACCACGGGTGTAACGTCATGCCCGAAACGTCAGGATATAATTAAACGTAAGTTTACGCGATTAAGACCCGTTTGTCTTTAAAATATGAGTGATAATCGTGAAAGTTTAAATCAATATATAGGTACCTAATGTTGGGTTTTACTCGATACGTGAAGCAGACCATCGCGTTTGCTCCAATATGTCAGAGCGAGCGCGATAGAATGCATTACATCATCAGCCTATGATAGTCCACTGCTGGACGTAGGCCTCTCCTACTAACTATGCGTATGGACACATTAGGAGGTAAATGCCCATAATCGCCACGCTGGGCAAGCGGATTGGCGATCGCAGTAATGTGTCCACTATGATGACGCTGCCCATCATCCATCTTTTATCAAATAATGGTCAGTGACACTTCAATCCCTTAGTCGACTCTCACGACACCCGCAGGAGGAGTTGGGGTGGTGACAAATGTATTCCCTACACAATGATACAACCGAAAGACAGAAACGATCATCATCATCATCAGCCTATGATAGTCCACTGCTGAACGTAGGCGTCTCCTATTAACTATGCGTATAGACCCAAGAAAACGAGACCCTATAAGGCTCCGTTGTCTGTGTTTCTGTCTATCATCACGCTGTATCTCGTATGTAGGTATATTTTGCATTAGGAGGCCCATAATCGCCACGCTGGGCAAGCGGATTGGCGATCGCAGTAACGTGTCCCCTATGATGACGCTGCTGCCTGTCATCAATCTTTTATAACAAGATTAACAATACTTTAAATATTTATCCCTGCTCGACACATGAATGTAAAAATAAACTTAAATCCTGGCTGTTGACACTAGACTATGAGCAAACAGAAAATATCCTACCCTAACATTCCCAAAAAGCTTCAATTTTTTTATTTAGTGACACTTCAATCCCTTAGTCGACAGAAACGATATCTCATGATAATATATCAGCCGAGAGACGGCTGAATATAAGCATGCCCCAAAAATTGCCACAATGACCTGCGCCACCCGCATCCAGCGGACTCCATCGACCTTCACCAGGTCATCAGTCCACCTCGTGGGGGCCTACCTACACGTACTTTCGGTACGTGGCTGCGCCTCGAGAAAACGATAAGCAATGTTGGAGTGGTATTTGCTTGGTCCATGCAGGTAGATGATAAATCAGGTTGGGATCTACCCACCTATGAACAGGTGGCTGGTGACCTGACAGTATAAAAGGTCGCTACTGCAGTGTTCATCAATTCATTCTCGTGTTAGATATTGAACAATTAACTCTTGCCATGTTATGTGAAGGCTTTACATTCTAACGAAGGAAGTTAGTTATTTCTATGGGGTATGGCTGCCCCTCGAGAACCTTTCCAGTTCTTGTCAGCCTCCGTAGCCTAGTTGGTAGTGTCCCTGCCTACGAAGCTGGAGGTTCCAGGTTCGAATTCCGGCGAGGGCATCATTTGTGTATTTATTTATCACAAATCTTTGTTCCTTGGTCGTAGCTGTCTACGTATTTAAGTATCTATATGTATCTATCTATTATACATATCGTCGCTTGGTACCCACATCACAAGCCTTAATTGAGCTTACCGTGGGACTAGGTCGATTTGTGTAATTTCGTCCCAAGATATTTATTATAATTTTAATTGCGTACAAGTCATAAGTAGATGCCTTATCTGTAATTTCCTGCATCTAAATATCGGCACAAACACTTGGATGTCTCCATTGGAAATGTCCGAGTTTTTTAATTGAAATGTCATTCTAGAGTCAATGAGAATGGTTTTAATTTAAAAACCATTTTATTCATCAGTGCATGGAGTGGGTGTAGGAATTCGTTTAAGACTTTATCAAAACGCCATCAATATCAATGTATGATTAATAGTAAACCATAGAGGAGCTTTCTTTTTTAATTTTGTCTCCCGCCCGACTTTGATGATTAATAAAATTGTGTTTAACGAAGAATATTTCTCAAATTTACAATTTTATTTGAAAATAAGTGTGTGGTCGTAGAAAAAGTATTGTATGCAACATTGTTTAACTGAATCAAAAAATGCTCGTGGCGTTTTTAATAACAACTTTCGGCTTCGCCTCAAATTGTTACCCGACGCCACTCACCTTTTTTGACCTCTCTTAAACAAGGGCTGCATAAAATACTATTTTTGTGCCAGCCAATTAACGATATTTAGGAATAGGTACATAGCGACAGGTATATAAACCTAACTGTAAATGTATGGATCGTTTCGCCGGATTGTCGCACGACATGCAAACAAGTCGATTAGTGCCACGTGGGAAGCCTACCGACGTGCAACGACGCAGCACACAGAATATAATAAGCACCAATACTCGGCGGGGGTAAGCTGTTTTCATACTAAACTAGCGACCCGCCCTGGATTCGCACGGGTACTATACCTACATAAAAACCTTCCTCTTGAATTACTCTACCTATTAAAAAAAATCTCATCAAAATCTGTTGCGTAGTTTTAAAGATTTAAGCGTACAAAGGGACATAGGGACAGAAAAAGTGACTTTTTATACTATGTAGTGATGACATGTACGAGTATCACGTGGCATTTAGTATGAAAATAGCTCACCCCCGCCGAGCATTGATAAGCACATACATTATACTTATACCATTCTGCAGTTGAAAGTAAAAATAGGTAAACAAATATGGCTGACTTTCCATAGCATTGACATCTTTGACATTGACCGTGAAACGCGTTCACAGATATATTTTTACGTTAATATTAATAAATATCAATAATTTTAACAAAAAATGAATGTGAAGTTCATATTTGAGCGTTGCGTGTGCGTGATTATGAAATGATGCAAGTTTGCAGGCTTGTTTATTTTTTACTGACGACTGACTTTTTATAAATTATGTGAAAAAATCACGCATTAAGGGTTATGTTTCCTCTATTTTTCTTTGTGCGAATAAGTTGAACGCTCCTCTTTTTCGAAGCCGTAATCATAAATAGATAGATATTATAACCGAAAAAAAAGATCAATGACATACTCGAAGGTCTATGCTCAGCAGTGGGCGATAACGGGCTCTACATACATGATAAAATGATGATAGGTATGTCGGAGACACGAGTTACAAAATCTAGAAAACGATAAGCAATGTCGGAGTGTTCTTTGCTTGGTTCATGCAGGTAGATGATAAATCAGGTTGGGATCTACCCACCTATGAACAGGTGGCTGGTGATAGTGATCGGCGAGTCGAGTTGTCTGATTCGAATAACTCGAATCACTCCGCGGACGAATCAATTGTACGCTGTGATTCGCATCAACTCGGCCTAGCGCAGCTCAGCCTTGCCTTCCGCCTGATCACAACACAAACGCGTCCGCGTCGAGTCGAATCTTCGAGATACTTTTCACAAAAATGAACCTTATACCGATGTCACAAGGGTTCATTCCATAGTCGCTTTATGCCGCCATTTGAATTGAAATTCCATTTGAGTCGAGTCGAGTTTCTGTTGCGTTGCGATCCACTCCGCAGCGGCGACGGCGAATCCGTCCGTGTATTCGGGCCAGCCATCGAGTCGAGTTAGCTCGAGTTTCAACTCGAATCAGCGGCTGAATTCATTCGAGTTAGGAAAAAGTGAACTCGTCACATCGGTAGCTGGTGACCTGACAGTATAAAAGGTCACTACAGCAGTGTTCATCAATTAATTCTCGCGTTAGATATTGAACAATTCACTCTTGCCTTGTTATGTGAAGGCTTTACATTCTAACGAAGGAAGTTATTTCTATGGGGTATTTATGCAGCTACGCGTGGACGCAAGCTTAGAACTCTCCATTCGTTTTCTACCAGTGCGTAGATACAGTATAGGTATATATTCTGTGACAGTATTCTGACTGCTGTCACCTGCTGTTAGTAATGAGTAGCTGCGAAGCGATAGCTAAATCCTGCCCCTCTTAGCTCGGCTGTCGTTCTGGCTCTCCGTCAGGTACTATACCTCCAGCCTCCGTAGCCTAGTTGGTAGTGACCCTGCCTACGAAGCTGGAGGTTCCGGGGTCGAATCCCGGCGAGGGCATTATTTGTGTATTTATTTATCACAAATATTTGTTCCTCGGTCATGGCTGTCTATGTATTTAAGTATCTATGTATTATATATATTAAGTATATCGTCGCCTGGTACCCACATCACAAGCCTTAATTGAGCTTACCGTGGGACTAGGTTGATTTGTGTAAAATGTCCCAAGATATTTATTTATTTATTTATACTTACTGTGAGGAATCAGTGTACCGCGGTCGCGATTATCCAATAATGCAGCAGTCACATGCAATTGCATCCAAGGCTGCACGGGAGACTTGGAATAGATGCACTTACCTAAAATAGTCCTGCGTACATTAGATACCTAAATGGTAACAGAGGGGCGTTAATGGAACTCTATTCACAACGGCTTGCTTAATTTAGATGTGATATAGGTACCAAGTAGACACCTACTTATGACAAAAAATCGCAAATCGATGTGTAGGTACATAGATATCTTGGTCATTCTCAAATTGCAATACGTACGTCGACCTCACATCGACCTAGATCTAATTATTACCGTAGCTGTTTTTGTCACTGTCTGTGTCATTTCAGTTCTAATATTCCTTAAGATGTCAATTTGTTCAAGGCTGGGTCACACCTGATGCGTGTACGTGCGCGTTGCGTGGCGTGCGCATTGTAGCTTGTGTAAATGTCATATTAGATGGCACACCGCTTGCGTGGCGTGCACGTGTACGTTACTACGTATACGTACCGTTCCGTCGAGACAAAACCGGTTGCATGCTGCGTGCACGCGCTCACGCAGCGGAGCGGCAACGTCGCTGCGATGAGCGCAGTGATGACGTAGTATTTACCGGCGTTCCCTATGAGACGGCGAACCGAACAGGTTGAGTCACGCATTGCTTGGTGCTGCGCTGTGCGGCTCTCTTGTATTTATGGTTTTTGTAATCGATTGCCAAATACGATGACGGGCGACGGGTGGCTGCGGGCAGCGGCAGGCAGCGACTAGGGGAGGCGGGTGGCGCCGGGCGGAGGCGGGTGGCGCCGGGCGGAGGCGGGTGGCGCCGGGCGGAGGCGGGTCGAGGTGGGCGGCGGTGGGTGGCGACGGGAGGAGGCGGGCGGTGACGGGTGCTGGCGGGCGGAGGCGGGTGGTGATGAGTGGCGGCGGGCGGCGACGTGTGGCGGCGGCCGGAGTCGGACGGCAGCGGTTGGCGAAGGGTGGCGGCGGGCGGAAGCGGGTGGCAACGGGTGGCGGCGGGCAGCGGCGGTTGGCGACGGGTGGCGCCGGGCGGAGGCGGTTTGAGGCGGGTGGCGGCGGGCGGCGGCGGGAGCTGGCCGGCTGAGGTGGGCGGAAGCGGGTGGCAACGGGTGGCGGCGGGCCTGCCGCCAGCTCAACAGCTCTGCGTGCACAGCTCTGCGTACGCAGCTCTCGATGTGACAAGGGTGCCGTGCACGCGCACGTACACGCATCTTGGTGTGTGACCCAGACTTCAGTGCAAATGAAGTGACACGGTAATTTAAATTAAGAGTAGGCTTTAAATTTTGAGAATGACATCTCTAGAGATACCTATACATATTGAGTAACCAATGAGCGATGTTGCTAGCCAATAATGATTTGTTTTATATTCCTTTTAGTTAATTAGGTACGATGTGATGGTGTACTGACGTCAAAATGAGATCGGGTTTTCATTAGGTACTTAGGTACCTAATTACGGATTTTTTTTCTCATTTATAGGACAGCCGTTTGGCACGCTGGTTCTTTAAGGGTGGATTGCAAACAAATTGTACACAATTACAGGCTAATGAAAACTAAATTTAACGTCATAATTTTTGTGTTTATCATCATCATCAGCCTATAGTAGTCCATTGCTGAACATAGGCCTCCCCAATTTCACGCCACCGCTTCCGATCTTCGGCTGCTCGCATCCAGCTCCTGCCTGCCATTCTGCGCGAATCGTCGCTCCACCTTGCCTGAGGGCGTCCTACACTACGCTTGGCGAGAAGCGATCTCTATCTACTCAAGAACTCGTTTACCCCAACGGTTATCGGTTCAAGGGCTAATTTTTGTGTTCATCATCAGCCTATGATAGTCAACTGCTGGACGTAGGCCTCTCCTATTAACTATGCGTAGGTATAAACGCATTAGGAGGTAAATACCCATAATCGCCACGCTGGGCAAGCGGATTGGCCATCGCATTAACGTGTCCACTATGATGACGCTGCTGCCCATCATCAGCCTTTAACAAATAATGGTCAGTGACACTTCAATCCCCTTAGTCGACTCTTACGACACCCGCAGGAGGAGTTGGGGTATTAGTGACAAATGTATTCTTATTGCAGTCACCACACGGCAGTATTTTTGTGTTAGGTACGTAGTTAAATTTTGTGTAACAGCTTCTGGCACTGAAAAAAGGCGACAAATTCCAATTTTCTAGCTATCAACAAAATGATCCTATATTTTTTATATTTGTCTCCATTTACAACTGCCGAAGGTCGTTGAACAGAGTATACCACATAGTTTGTATGACTAACTTTCGTAACACAATTGACGCGATCATGATTTTTGTTTGAATAAAGGCCTTTACACTTTTACTGCCAGATCAAAAACCTAGGTTATCTTGCAAGCCAACCTGTTGTACAATGTACGCTACTTCAATTCCAAGAACGCCACTAAGGAGACCTCAATAACTTTATTCATTCACATGCCACACGACTCCCCAGAGGAGTTCTTCTCTAGGTATACAATTAACGTCGGCTGCCTGCAGTAGTATATTGATAAACTCCCCCCCGGAGTCGGCGGCATGTGAACAAAATTGAATGTGTTAAGTATGTAATTTTTTTGCAATCATGTAATGTAAATGAAAGATTAGTGTTAAAATTAAAACATTTATTTGGCAAGATATACCTACAGCTATGAAATAAATTACATTAAATACTTGATACATTTATTAATTGTATACAGATACAACAATACGCAATACACAATCGTAAGTTGATTCTACGTTTTATTTTACACCACATATTTTTGAGTCAATCAACTTTTTTCGTGCGATTTGTAAATTGCCGTTTCACTATAAACTTCAATATCACTTAATAGGAACATTAGGAACACATTTTCTTTTTGAAAAAGAATACAATTCCGTGACAGATAAATAAAGTCACTGAAGCCATAGATTTTCATCTCATTTTAATATTATTTCTTTTAATTTTAATTGGGACTCAGAAAGCTAAGTTGTTCCTTAATTAGTATTAACATCAACAAAAAATTATAATATTTAGCAATTTTCTCATATATGGTAGCGTAAAGCACAGATACAGCCACATACATAATGAATTTTTCACAGGTCACAAATTGCAAAATTATTAAACAAGTAAACTGCACGAAAAAAGTTGATTAATTCTTCTAATACTGATTTGGTATAGGTATATATACTATAGGTAGTAGGTACTGTAGATACAATTACAATTGTACACGTACAGTCAGCAGCAAGAGTAGCGAATTAAACACCCTTTTACTGCCAGCAATAGTGCGCCGACTATACCTATCTGCAGCAGGACTAACACGAGCATTAAAAAAATGGAAATTTAAAAAGTCTGGCTCTGTCACTCAAATGAAGACATTATTGGAGCTCCAGGTTCGCGTTTAATAAAGTTACATTTTACAATTTTGCTGTTTGCCTCTCTAACGCACGCACATAAATTGGCTAGAAAGAGAGGCATACAGCAAAACTGTAAATTTTAACTTTATAAAACGCGAGCGCGATACTGGTACGAACAAATATCAGTACCTAAATAAAATAAACTAAAATAAATTAATATAGGCTTAGTACTTACCTAATATCGTAGTTATATAATTAGGTATAATAACATTAAGACTAACGTATTTTTTACTTTGGAATTTACAATGCTTTGGCAAGTAAGTATGTAGGATTTTACGTACCCTTCATTCAGACTTTATTGTCAAGAAGTAATGGGAAGTTTAACATATCTATACAGGGTGATTACGGGGTCGTGATCCCAACTGTGAAAAACGTATTAAGATGGTCTTTCTAAATAAGGCTTCCCATGGAAGAAATATGAATATCGCGAAAAAAAATTACTGATTTACATACCGACCGTTACGGAAGTTTTCATAACTTCCAGTCTCGTTTCATAATTATGTAAGCACATTTGCAAGGAATTAGTATGGATAAATGTACCTATAAATATTAATGATCTCGAACTTGGCTAATCGTAAAAAAAAGTAAGTTTGTTCATATAGGTCCCATGGGAAACATTGTTCAGAAAGACCATCTTAACACGTTTTTCACAGTTGAGATCACGACCCCGTAATCACCCTGTATATAGGGCGTCCCACGGCGATGCCACATGGAGGGAAAGTACCTTAAATATCTTAGATAGCGTATTTTGCTGAAAGAAGACTTTATTTTATTTTTAAGACTTAGTGAAATTGCATTAATTAAAAAAAATGTATGGAAAAAAAATATCGCGCCTTGTAGAAAAAATACCTTAATTATTGATTTATCTATGATATTTAAGGTACTTTCCCTCCATGTGGCATCGCCGTGGGACGCCCTGTATAAGACGTAGGTGTAGATACATGAATTGTAAATTCAGTCAGCTATTTAATTTAGGTACTTACGGTCAATTCATCAATTGGAACATTAGACTCTAGGACCATGTCATAATGAAAAGTAGTTTGAAGTCTCTTACATTTTGATTGATAAGCTTACTTTGACATGGTTGCTGGGTAAAATTAGTTGAGTGTGCGTAAAGTACGGTGTAGTAAGATCGTTAGCTAAGGTGTTGACGATTTTGCACTTTATTTCATTGTAATACGGATTGTATACATAGATTAGGTTGTACAGTAAAGGGCTAAAACTTATTTACGGACGAAAGACAAATAATATCTGTACCTATAAAATATGCCGATTTATTGCTTGGATAATATTTATGATTGATTTTCTAAAAGGTAGTACATTTTTAAGTAATTTGTAGAAATAAACATGTATGATAATCAACTCTCATTAGAACCAGAGAAAACAGAATGAAATAGGGAAAGTAATTCGTAATTCGTTTATGGATTACCACCACTTTTGGTACTACTACTTATAAATCTTATAATATAATTACTAAACTATTGTATAAATTAAGTAGATTATTTCGTAAATGACTAAAATTTCACATGTTTTGTTGCAAAAATTTCCTCTCATTTATACAATTTTCCAACTCATCATGATATTTATCAATCTTAGAATCAAACCCTGGACTTTGGATGTCAGCATCAAAACTATTCCCGGTTATAATCTTTTCTCGGTTCAGTGTTGAATCAAAACGGACTTTTTTTCCCGGAGTATTAGTTCGATTGTGTGATGTCTCCGCCTCACAATTTCTTTCTCTAAGCGGAGTTACATTCATGTTCAACCGAGTATTTCTTAGAGTCTTTATAGTTTCATAAGTGTGTTCTACTCCATCTATCTCCTCAATTTCAATGTCATCTGAAATGTCTAGATTTAAAGCTGGGTTTTCAAATCCTGAATCTTTAATAGCTTTTACTTTTGGAGGTTTCCTTGGAACTTCGTAACGATTCAAAGTGATATTTGGGTCCGGTTTATCTTTGTCACCTTTAAAAGTTTTCTTTAAAGTTTTGAACAATTTTGAAGATAGTTTATTGCTCGCTTTTAATAGTTGATGTTTGAGATCTTTTTTAGCTTCATTGGATTCGTTAGAGGAATTTCCTTGGCTGATTTTATTTAAATTCATAATGTCAATAGCACTGAATTGAGAGACATCACAACCAAGTATTTTGCTCTGTTTATTTAACGTTTCATCTGAGTTTTCGTAGATGGGGCTCTCTGATCTATATCCATCTATATTCTCATATTGGTTTTCGACTGAAGATTCATTTACAGTAGATATTGTGCTGTTAGTATCACATGTGAATAGCCTTCTTGGCATTATTTCAGCTGTCTGTACGTTATTTTGTAAAATATTTGTTTCAGCGTTCTATTCAGACTCTCTTGTTTCGTTAACATCCAAAAATGGATTCTCTGTAGGTATAACTACATCATTAGCGATGTTAGGATTCAGAAATGGGTTTGTGTTATTTTTATCAGGTATCTTTTTCTTTTTAGTTATTATTGTGATTGTTTTAATCTCCATTATGTTGCTTTCGTTTAAATCATCGTCAAAGTATAAGGATTGATTAGACGCACTTGGAGAATCCAGAGCTAGTCTATCTATGAAGCTTAGGCTTAGGTTACTAGGATTATTTACAAATATTTGATTAGTTATGTTAGTTTGTATATTAGTAATGTTACTGATGGATGATAAGTCTTGTATTTCAGGATTGAGCAAGTTTAAAGATTTATGTTCCATATCAGAAACACCTGAATCAAATACATCAGTCTTAATTGGTGATAAGTCTAAAGTCTCATCTGTGTCTTGTGTATTTGGTTGCACATTTAGGAATGATTCTTTGTTGAATGTTGTTTCTAATATTGGAGGTCTAACTGGTTTGATAGTTGATGTATTTTGTATATAAGGTTGTACAGTTAAGCTATCATCTTGTTGTTTAATATTTAACATTCCATTTGTAAATTCTCTTAAATTTGATGATATATGAGAAATCTCATCAGTAACTTCTAAATTTGATTGCAAATTACCAAAATTACTTTGCACATTAGTAATATTCATCAAAGTATCATCATTAAGACTACCATGCAATCTCTGCGGCATGTTTAATGTTTCCAGGGTAAAAGTCTTTTTCAAGTTTTGTGGCATATCTAATTCTGTCATATTAGAATAAATAGGTTCTTCAACTGATCCCAACTTACACACATCGTAATTCCTTGTATTTCTCTTAACATTCTGCAGTTCTCTTGCCAAGAACTCGTTGACTGCTGCCTTACTGATCCCTAAGTCCAATGCAGTGTTTTCAAAAGCGGTGATATCACAGCTCTTGGTCCTCTTGCGCTTCTTTGGAACTATTTCCATGGCGGTGTTGCACATAGGGTCGTCATTTGCAAGGAGGTCCAACGCAGGATTGAGATACACATTGTTACTTGGAGTAGTCAGCTTACGTTTAGATTTTGTATTTGGTATTATTTCAAACTGGTTATTGTCAATGGATTCCATTGTGCTGCAACAAAAATGGATTTTAAAATAAACTAGCGGCATCAGGAATAGACAAGGACCCAATGAGGTACATTACATTATATTAATTTTATTTAGGCATTTGTTTTGCAACAATCAAAACTTAAAGCAATTTAAAATTCATCTATATAGTCCGTGGGCTAGTTGGTCTGAAATTAGAAAACGGGTTAATTTGGGGGTACCAAGTGTCCTTTTTACAGTAGTTAGACATATTCATAAGGATGTTAAAAAAGTATGATAGACATCTCAAGGTGGTAGCTAAGAGGCATACGGGCTATTTCAAGATTTCCGTTGTATGACAGGTATGGTTAAAATTAGGAGGTACAAATTTTCCTTTTCACGGCTGTTAGGTAAGCTTATAAAAACGTCAAAAATGCAAGATTGCCATTTATAAGTGCTACCTAACAAAAATGGGGGCCAATGAAAGATGGTGGATCTCAAGTTTTACAAAATCAAGTATATCTCGAGAACTATTAAATATATCTAATTACTCTCTTGAACAAAATTAAAGGCATATCTGTAAGCTTCATATTTTGCATATACACCATATTGCTAAAACCAACCAATAATTAATTATGACCAAATTTATGAAAATTTCGTGATTTTGATTTTTTTTGTGTCGTGTTTTTACATAGTAGTCATGACGCTAGAAAAATTAAATATTTTTTTAAAGATAGTGTATTTAATAAGCTTTAATTTGATGTATATAACTTGTTAGCGGTATTAAAAAAAAGACCCATAAAAAATATTTAAATGAATTGTAGTCATAATCCACCGTATAGTTAGTGATTTAAGAGGCGATTTTTTTTATATTTTTCAATCTTGGTTATTTGAAATAAGCACTATTATTTACGAGTGGCACTTCCATCGCCTCTTAAATCACTAAGTATACGGTGGATTATGACTACAATTCATTTAAATATTTTTTATGGATCAGTCACTATCTTTAAAAAAATATTTAATTTTTCTAGCGTCAGGACTACTATGTAAAAACACGACACAAAAAAAATCAAAATCACGAAATTTTCATAAATTTGGTCATAATTAATTATTGGTTGGTTTTAGCAATATGGTGTATATGCAAAATATGAAGCTTACAGATATGCCTTTAATTTTGTTCAAGAGAGTAATTAGATATATTTAATAGTTCTCGAGATATACTTGATTTTGTAAAACTTGAGATCCACCATCTTTCATTGGCCCCCATTTTTGTTAGGTAGCACTTATAAATGGCAATCTTGCATTTTTGACGTTTTTATAAGCTTACCTAACAGCCGTGAAAAGGAAAATTTGTACCTCCTAATTTTAACCATACCTGTCATACAACGGAAATCTTGAAATAGTCCGTATGCCTATTAGCTACCACTTTGAGATGTCTATCATAGTTTTTTAACATCCTTATGAATATGTCTAACTACTCTAAAAAGGACACTCGGTACCCCCAAATTATACCGTTTTCTAATTTCAGGCCGACTAGCCCACGGACTAATATTGATTCCTTAGGCACTGGTGCTTATAATTACCCGTAATTTGCTTAGCTCAATTTGGGTGTTTAAATGTGACATCAAAAACTAATAAGTACTCAACATAAGTACTTTGTAAAATTTAAGTAGGAAAATAGACTTTCCTCTAAATCCTCAATACAAAACCCCAATTTCATAAGTAATGACAATAACCTAATATTTTCCATCAAATCATAAGAAAATAGGATATAATTACAATCCATACCCGTTTCAAAACCATTTCATTTGTTTTCAAATAAATTCTAGCACTGTAAATAAACTAAAACACACTCGTCTTGACTTGCTATTGTTAGTTTCCTTTAATGTTTAATAAATGCACATAATAGATACTTGAAAAATGATATATCATTTTAATTGACAAACTTGCATACAAGACGAGAGAAAGCAAATTTACATTATTCATACAATGTTGTTTAAACTACATTTAAATAGCTTATTATATCACTGACATATTTATTCCTTGTGTCATTAAACCATGATACAAATGTTAAACTTCTCA
>JALPQI010004964.1:0-72039 GCA_025490895.1 Thaumatotibia leucotreta | reverse complement strand
TGCTAGGTTTGGTTTCCTGGCGAAGCAAATAATTAGTGCTTTTCTTAAACTTGCAATGAAATAAAAATTCGGAAGTTAATTTCACACACAAATAAGTCAAAGAACGAAACGTACTACACTACAACATTATAAATCAACAACTCATACCTACTTTTTTTTTAAACCGTTTAAGGTAATCTTTCACCCGGGGACATTGACATTAGTTCATTTTTTACGGTGAAATGGCAAAATGTTCTGTAACTTTGCAAGTTACTTTCGGTATTTTGCTTTTCAAAGCAGGCTACTTCCAGTAGACTGCTAAGTAGTTAGGAAATGCCATAACATATCAAGTTCATCGAACCTGCGACATAGTACCTCCTGCTCTAATTTGGCGTACGTAATATCAATACGAAGAGGTGATATATTATTTGGAGAAATGCCACGTTCATGTCTTCAGTTGCTCAATTTCAATCTAATTTAATTTCGAAAAATTTGCCATTTTGTTTGACTTTTTGATTACGTTGTTTGTTCGGTACACGTGAAAACATAAAATATATAGGTGTACTTTGCTATCAACTGAAGCTCTAAGCATCGATATTAAGGTGCATTTAGACCAAACGAGCATTCGCTCATTCTATCCCCCACTCTACGAAATCAACGAAATTCGACGAATCACGTTTTGTGTATCGAACGAATTTCGTAGAGTGAGGGATAGAATGAGCGAATGCTCGTTTGGTCTAAATTAACCTTTAAAATATTGAAATTGTAGCCTGCAAATTGATGCTAGACTTTATATTTAAACTTCAGACAATCACTACCCTGCTACAAGGACAAATCCTTGAAACGATATCACTGATTTTATCATCCAAGTTACTAGCTCCATGTATAATAAACTAAACTAATTAAACAATAATTTGCATAATAAAACTATTGTTGTGTTAAAGTTGTCTCCATATATAAACGTGGAAATCTCAATTCCGTTGGTACCATCTGATTACAATGACTTTTAATTATATTTTGCGACGACATAAAGATGTCTATTGTAGACAGTGCTAACAAGCATGGCTATAGTTAGTCTGCAAAACTACACTCGCAGTCAAGGAATACGGGTCAGGTGGATTTTTTCATAGAAAATACTGGAAACATGCGGATTGCAAATATTTATAATACAAGTGGAACCGTTTTTAATATCAGAATCGGATTGTATTGGAATTTCCCTGAAGTTTTCACCCGATTCGAAAAACACGGAACTTTATCTTCAGATGACACCGAGGATATGAAAATAGCAACTCATGATTAACATTTTAGGTGGTTTACTTAAACGGTCTACATTTTTGTCTATACAAACCAACCTAACGACAATTTTAAAGTTTTTTTGGATTTATTCATGAATTTAGGGAAATTCCAATACAACCTATGGCCTAAACCACAAAACTTTACAAGCGTACAATTCTACAATATTGTACAAATTCCCATACAAAAATTGACAAATTTGTAGAATTGTACGCTTGTAAGTTTTGTGGAATAGGGGCCTGATCTAAAAATAGATTTTACCTGCACTGTAAATATTTTGAAAAAATTTTTGAAATCTCCATGTTTGCATTATTTTCTATGAAAAAAACCACCTCACCCGTATTCATTGACCAAGTGTGTATATTATGTTATTATCTATTTTCGTCTAGTAAAAGTCCAATGATTTATAATAAAATACCAAACAAATTAATCACAAAACTAAATCGGATCAACCTTTAGCATCACACCACGAAACCACACAGCTCAGATGACATTAGACTAATATGGATGGTTCTGTGCCAAGGACCATCGATTGTAGATGCGCAAGCGACTGTCACCTTGCATTCTGCGCCGATCGAGATCACGACGTCTATAGATCCCGAATTATATCACAAATTAATATACCTACCCATGCTTTAAGCCGTGGCGATTGGCTCATAAAGACTCTTGAAAAATGAGTATAAAGTTGCATTTAGACCAAACGAGCGATCTGGGTTGCGTTTTATAAAGTTACAATTTACAATTTCGCTGTTTGCCTCTCTTTCTAGCCAATACGTGCGTGTGTTAGAGAGGCAAACAGCGAAATTGTAAAATGTAACTTTATAAAACGCGACCCAGGTCAGGACAATTTGTATGAAAAAGTGTTTTTTTTTTACGATTTCGACGTTGGTACCATTCCAAAATTATGAGCGAGGTATTTTTAGTGATTCAGGAAACACCGTGTACAGATACAATCTGGAAACTATGTTTGTTTATATCTATTATTTCATTGTTTATAGACACTTTTACTAAACCATGTGTCAATTTAGTGAGAGTTTCTCACAGATGTAAATATTAGCTCATTTATGCACTGTTTGCTATTCTATCGACTCGTTTTCTAACACCTTGTCTCTAAACAAAGACAGAAATAATGTGGGAACAGTACAGCCCACATTATTTAAATAATTATTACTAGTACAGTTGAGTGCATTAATATATAGACACATTTGTAAGGGATCAGTATGGAGAAGTGTATACAGGGTGTAATCGTTAAGTGTGGCCAGGCCATAATTCCGTAAATATAAAAAATATCAGAAAACTTCCAATTGATATCGAAACTACGTTACCCAACGAGTAAAATTACATTAATAACTTTTTCTAAATAGATGAAGTAATATTAA
Organism: Thaumatotibia leucotreta; assembly: GCA_025490895.1. NCBI lineage: Eukaryota > Metazoa > Arthropoda > Insecta > Lepidoptera > Tortricidae > Thaumatotibia > Thaumatotibia leucotreta. The sequence continues at coordinate 69,388 of JALPQI010004964.1, read as the reverse complement.
AAATACTAACTTAAAACGCTCCCATATATTTAGTATGACGACTTACAGCCTTAAAGAAAGTCGGGTGTCGTAAGAGATAAAACTGTTAGGGATTCGTTATTTGTACGAATACATTGTAATAAAATAATAATGCCACCGTTTATGAAATAATTAATCTAACATATATTCTTAAATAAAAAAATATTCGTATTAAACTAGTATTTGAATGAACGGTTCCGTACTAAATGTATGGAAGGGTTTGAAGTTAATATTTGAGATATTTCTAATTTTATTTCAAAAAAGTTATTAGTGTAATTTTACTCGTTGGGTAATGTACTTTCGATATTAGTTGGAAGTTTTCTGATATCTGTCATATTTACGGAATGATGGTATGGCCACATTTAACGATTACACCTTGTATATCTTAATGCCCTTGACTGTACCTGCAGGTCTAGCCAAGTTGCCATTCTGCAATCGTATACGATAAGCGAAAAGTCACGTGACCACAATAATAGATGGCAATGGTCACGTGACTTTTCTTTAGAATTTGACTCATAATACACCCACGGAAAGAGTTGTCTAAATTATATTGACAGCCTCCGTAGCCTAGTGACTCTGCCTACGAAGCGGGAGGTTCCGGGTTCGAATCTCGAGGAGGGTATTATTTGTGTATTTATTAATCACAAATATTTGTTAAATGGTCGTTGCTTAATACATATTTAAGAATCTATCTATATATGTATTTATCTATTATACATCTACATTGTGGATTGGTACCCACATCACAAACCTTAATAGAGTTAATAGAGCTAACCTTGGAACTAGGTCGATTTGTGTAAGATGTCCCGAGATATTTATTTATATATTTATTTATTTATTATTTAAGCCGTGGCGATTGGCTCATAAAGACTCTTGAAAAATTAGTATAAAGTTGCATTTAGACCAAACGAGCGATCTGGTCAGGACAATTTGTATGAAAAAGAGTTTTTTTTTGCGATTTCGACGTTGGTACCATTCCAAAATTATGAGCGAGGTATTTTTAGTGATTCAGGAAACACCGTGTACAGATACAATCTGGAAACTATGTGTGTTTATATCTATTATTTCATTGTTTATAGACACTTTTACTAAAGTGTCAATTTAGTGAGAGTTTCTCACAGATGTAAATATTAGCTCATTTATGCACTGTTTGCTATTCTATCGACTCGTTTTCTAACACCTTGTCTCTAAACAAAGACAGAAATAATGTGGGAACAGTATAACTCACATTATCTAAATAATTACGCGGCCTAGCCAAGAACTCATTCTACAATCGTATACGATAAGCGACAAGTCACGTGACCACAATAATAGATGGCAATGGTCACGTGACTTTTCTTTAGAATTTGACTCATAATACACCCACGGAAAGAGTTGTCTAAATTATATTGACAGCCTCCGTAGCCTATTTGGTAGTGACCCTGCCTATGAAGCTGGAGGTTCCGATTTCGAATCTCGGCGAGGGCATTATTTGTGTATTTATTTATCACAAATACTTGTTCATTGATCGTTGCTTAATACATATTGAAGAATCTATCTATATATGTATTTATCTATTATACATCTACATTGTGGATTGGTACACACATCACAAGCCTTAATAGAGTTAATAAAGCTAACCGTGGGATAGGTGGATTTGTGTAAGTTGTCCCAAGATGTTTACAAAAGTATCTAGTAAAATTCGCGAGAAAAAACTGCTTTCTATGTGCATTTCGAACCATGAATTTGCTCCGTTTACAAATATGGCCGAACCGAACTATTCGTTTAGTTACCTCTGCGACCATAATTGTGAGTGAGTTTAGTGCAACGTTCCACTTTGTCGTTTGCCATAAAGCCGCTTTGTCAGTTTATTTATATGAAGACACAAGGAAATCTCGTCTTTATGCTAAGCGACAAAGTGGGACGTTTTACTAAAAACTAGCACAATTATATTATTATATAACATGGACGTCTAACTCCAGCTCAAAAATGCCCCCAAACACAATTGTTCACTTGTGTCAAGATGGGCAGGACACAGCGCTTTTACCGTGATGCCTTGAAGAGGGGGTGACATTTGTCAACTAAAAATTAGGACCGTCTTTGAAAGGCAATTTAGTATGGCGTGCGGTTTCCATGTTTTATTTGTTCGTAGAGCTACCTGCAGACAGCCAGCCACGCGTAAAATCAATTTATTCAAACTATTACTTTCTTTCCATTGCTTTTAATACTTTTATAACGGTCTACTTACTATCGATGACAAAGCAATTACTTGTAGTATGTGCGGAAACTGAAGGCACCTGGCGGCAAGGCATACCTATATAGATCACGTGTCTTTACTTTCCGAACAAATTCTAATGTCAATACTTTCTTTCTTTTGTTGTTGAGTGCAATTGTTACGATTGGGTTAGACGGTCGATTGTTTCATCGATGCAAGTCTGATTAGTGTAGACCTACTTTTATATGATGGGCTTTCCCTATTCTTATAAACGCAAACAATTATCTTATTGTGTTTTTTTGTATGAATATATAAATAAACATTTGAAAACACGTATCAACCTAACTTCGATCTAAGACAAGCTCATGTAAGGGGCCCTATTTAGGTGATATAATTATACAGGTTGGCCAAATAATAAGTGCTTTCATATGTTTATACAATATAATATTATGTACCTGATACACTACAATGTTTGTAGGTACTTGTATAAATAAATAAATATGAACCGATAACTAATCAACAAATATTTTTTCATCACAGAAAGGTGTGTTGTTCTAATTGTTCAAAACAGCAATAAAAATCACAGATCAACAAAAAATATTCGGCCAGAAGGAAAGGTGAATAATATATTGATACCTACCTGTCATTTTCTCGAATTGTTCTAGTGTCTAGTGTCACAAAAGTACGCAATTTGGTGCTATATGCCTGACCGACCACGCCTGGCAAACCAATACTTATATAACTCGCAATAAAAACATGCCTTTACCGACTTAGGTATTACGACAGTTTAGCCTGATTTAGAAACTAAACCAGGCACTAATGGTCTCAACGTGATAGCCTAGGGCGGTGTTAGCTTACTAGCTTTACGCGGTGGTTAGGGCACCTAACCTTTAACGATGTGATTAGCGTTGAAAATGTCGGAAAAAACGGGTGGTGAAAAAACAAATGGTTTTTTTCGGGAATTTTATGAAACTTTTGTTTTTTTCCGTATTTTTCGTGTTTTTAAAGAAATAATCATCTCAAATATGTAGGCTCTTTCTTTGCTAGCAGAATTAAAATAGTTTAGAGTCTCTGATTGTTTGTTTCGTCCTCTTCTATATATTATGTTCTTCTATATTTTATGTTTGTATGTATATAGTATTGTATGGAGTGTATATTTATTTATTTTTTATTTAAACTTTATTGCACAAACAAAGAAAAAAGTACAAATGGCGGACTTAATGCTAAAAAGCATTCTCTACCAGTCAACCATTGGGTTAAACAGAGATAAAACAAAAGTTGGTGCTGAAGAAAGAATTTAACTGATAAACGTTTTTAAAGTCATGTATATATGTAATGTATCTATTTATATATGGAATATATATGTTAGTTCGTGCACAAGTGCTTCTCTTTAGTAAGTATTGTATTGTTTTAGTTGCACCGCCCACAATCTCTCTGCTTTGCCTAAAGGTTGACTGGTAGAGAATGCCTTATGGCATTAAGTCCGCCTTTTGTACGTCAAGTTATTTTATTTTGTGCAATAAAGGTTAAATAAATAAATAAATCATTATCATTGTCACTTCTTCCATTATTTCAATTGTTTTTTTCCTCGATGACATCGCAATAGCAATGTACTGAGGAGAAGTTTCATAAGTTGCGAAACTTCTCTACTCTATAGAGAATGTTCTCAGTAATTTAAATTTTACAAGCAATCTAATCATGTCAAAACCGTTGTATATACCTTTTTCACTCAATTGTGAAATAAAGAATTCTTCAAAACACTTTTTTATAAATTCTCGTGGAAACATTTTCAATGAGAACTTTTTGTATGCGCAGAGCTATTAATTAGGGGTTATACGAGTATTAAATAAAATTCACCTGACAAATTCGGAACAATGATAATATAATTGAGGCATAAGGATAAAACTTAGCATTATAATGATCTAGGTTCCGATTATCTAGGTTCTACAACAATAATAATGTAGTATCTATGTAATGGTGTCCATAAAACTGCCAAGTGGTCCAGTTAGATTATATCTTACAGCTTTCTCTAAGGAAATTGAGTGTGGCATTTCTAGTTCAGGTTAGGTAATTTTAGCCTATTGTTACAACTGGACCAATTCATCATCATCATCATCATCAACCTATGATAGTCCACTGCTGGACGTAGGCCTCTCCTATTAACTATGCGAATAAACGCATTAGGAGGTAAATTCGCTAGGCAAGCGGATTGGCGATCGCAGTAATGTATCCACTATGATGACGCTGCTGCCCATCATCAATCTTTTATCAAATAATGGTCAGTGACACTTCAATCCCTTAGTCGACTCTCACGACACCCGCAGGAGGAGTTGGGGTAGTGACAAATGTATTCTTTTTGCCGTCACCATACGGCAGAACTGTCACCATAAGGTAGACAACTGAGCTCTCAGCCGATGGATAGCAGGAACTGAGGCCCATGGACATAGCGATCAGAAAATCGCAGCTATGCGCTGCCTACCCTGAGGACTTAGATGGATTGCCTCTATCTATACCAGTAATTACACCGGCTATCTTACCCCCAAACCAAAACACAGCAGTGCAAACCACTACTATTTAGCGGCAGGTTAACGGGTAGGTAAGACGGTGGTAGCTATCGGGGCGGACCCTGCACAAGGTCCTATCACCACCAATGTAGTTGAATTTGTGATTTTAAGGTAACCCGAGGGCATGTGTGCCGTGTGGTGACGGCATCGGCAGTAAGAATACATTTGTCACCACCCCAACTCTTCCCGCGGGTGTCGTAAGAGTCGACTAAGAAATTGAATTGTCACTGACCATTATTTGATAGAAGATTGATGATGGGTAGCAGCGTCATCATAGTGGACACATTACTGCGATCGAATCCGTTTACCCAGCCTGGCGATTATGGGCATTTACCTCCTAAAGGTGCATTCAGACCAAATGAACATTCGCTATTCTATCCTCCCACTGTACGAAAATTCGATCGTTACACAAAACGTGATTGGTTGATTTCGTAGAGCGGGAGATAGAACAGCGAATGCTCTTTTGGTCTGAATGCACCTTAATGCGCTTATGCGTATAAACGCATTAGGAGGTAAATGTCCATAATCGCATAAATAAAAGGTAAGTTAATAGGAGAGGCCTACGTGGACTGTCGAAAAGGATATAAGTTTAATACAAATGCATAACTGCCATATCAATAACAACCATTGTTCGCACCTACATTGCTGCTCCGAAAATCTTTAAAAAAATCTGTGGGGTCGTAATTAAGTGTAATTTAAAAAAAAACTCGTAATCCATGATTACACTCATGAATTCCATGCCTGGTTTAATTGATCGCCCGTATTAGATTTACACACTGTATAAGCGGTGTGCCATACATCTTCGGCCTTTCATACCATAAACAAACTCGTTAACAAGAACATAATATCATAACCTTCCGAAAACCCGTCTCCTATTATCCAAACTGAATGCTACAATAACTCATTGTATACGAAATATCGATCTAGCATTTCAGACCTAAAGTTCAACACAGGTATTTTGCAGCGCCCTGTTATTTAGAGATTTATAGTATTGACTGCACGAGGTTTATCTATTACAGTAGTTATTTTCACTTTTAGGGACACCTAATTAGCATGACATTAAAAACCTTAGGTAATTACAGTCAAGTTCGTAACGACAATTAAGTACGATATCGTTATAGAAATTTTAGCTTGATCGGCGGTTTTCTATTACAATATCGCGATAAAATTATGTCGCCTAGCTCTTCAGTCTATTAATTTATTAGCAGTGAGTAGAAAAAAATTGAAATATTACGATATACTACCCCTACTTTTACTCAGAACTAATTAACCATCGGAACTTTGGGTGCAAATGCAAAACTTTAACAAAACTTGTCATGGGAACTTGAAAAAGCACATACATTACCTAATAAAGTATACAGTGTAAGAGTCCGTGATAGGCAATAACATGGGATACAGATTTTTCAATAATATTCATGGTTTTTTGGCTAAAGTGTTTCCATAAAATATGTCAATTTTGAAGTTTTGCACCCATAGTTCTAATCACTGATCAGTACCATTACCTTAAGACATCCACAAGTATAAAGGTCCCTTTAGGACCTCCACATGTACCGGTTGGAATAATATAAAATGCACAATAGAATTTCACGCGACTAACGACCGGTGTCGTATCTCATTGCATCACAAAAGGCAAACGCGTGTAAGTCAACTCAACGCAAATATGAGTTACTACACACGTTCATATATAACCCGATCAATGAGGAGTGGTGTTTAAAAATAAATTGACCGCTTCCCCTTTCCCTTTTAGATACACGTAGGCCTACTGAAAACTTCGAAATACTCAAATTTCGAGCATCTGCAGCTGTATCATGAGCGCGAGCGCGCGTTTTCTATGCGGCTCGCTCACGCCAATATGTGAGTGTGAGCGAGCTAAGAAAGTAAATGCGGCAGCTAATAGTAGGCACGCAGATGCTCGAAATTTGCGAATTTTCCTACAGATAATGTTTAAATGTAAGATACTTTTCAAAGTCACAATACATCTGTCATTGGTGATTATACCATCAATGTAACAATCACTGGTGATGATCATCATCATCAGCCTATGATAGTCCACTGCTGGACGTAAGCCTCTCCCATTAACTACGCGTATAAACGCATTAGGAGGTAAATGATCATAATCGCCACGCTGGGCAAGCGGATTGGCGATCGCAGGAATGTGTCCACTATGATGACGCTGCTGCCCATCATCAATCTTTTTTAAACAAATGGTCAGTGACACTTCAATCCCTTAGTCGACTCTTACAACACCCGCAGGAGGAGTTGGTGATGACAAAATGTCTGAATTCAATGCTAGAAAAGGGATATATTTTCGGGTACACTGGATTGGTAACAGTCGATAAAAATTAAAATAGTAATACAATACAATAATAAGAACCACTGGTTTAAAAAAAATATACCAGGAGGAAAAGAGGAGAGGTCTTTGCCCAACAGTGAAACACTAAACCAGGCTAATAAAAAATACCTGACATTTTTAAACCACCTGTTTCATTGATTGGACTATACGATCAGATTCATATCAGACACAACATCAGCTAATCTAAACCCACCCTTAAACCTTTTCTGCTAAAGTAGTCTTTAAATATACAGAAACTGACAGCCGTGATATTTGACTTGGACATTATTAAATGATAATACAATGTAACATTATATGACGGCTGTAACAGTAAGTAATGATCACTTTACGCTTGACTGTTCCTTTTGATATAGGGTTCAAATTAATGATATGTCATTCCCAATAAATAAATAAAAAATAGTAGGACATAAAAATGTCTTGACATATGATTATCAAGTTTTTGATTTGATACAGCAATCTCAGTATTTTTTTAATCTGACTTCTTGCACCATATGTAATTATGTTTATTTGTATTAAAGTTTCTAACTATAACAATATCCATTTTATTCATTTTATAATATTATTTTAATAGTACAGTCAATTACAAATTCATGGATACATGACTTTATAACTGACCGTACATGATAAAAATAGGATAATAACAATAAATATTTTTTATCCTCACGAGTACGAAATTAGAGAATATTAAATTTCTCTATCATGTTCATAAAATTGAGAATTACAATTAAACAAATTCAGTAATCAAAGTTAAGAGCTAAAAAAAACAATATAATTTCCTAAGTAAGAAGTACTTAGTTAACAACAATTCATTTAATTTTTTTTACAATTTTAGGACTACCTATCAATGGAGTTGACATTTAAATTGCAAGCTTTGCCCATCGAAGGGTTAAACTGTCACAAACGCAACCAAACACAATAATGCATTTTGCACAATACTTATTCATACTTCAACAAACATGAATGCTATCATTTATCGCGCGATAAAGAAAGTGTCGACAAAATGATTTAAAGTTCACGCACCAAATCGAACCCGGCGGCCTTCGCCACACCCACTCGGCCAACCGGCTCTAGCAGGATACGGGCGTCACGACATTTTTGTCATACAAACATTTGCATGATCTCAAAACAATAAGTAAGTAGATTTGTTCAAGAATTATTGACCTTGGAATATGAAGACGATAATGATACCATTTATATAATACATGCATTATATAAATGGTATCATTATCGTCTTCATTTTAGTACTAAAAAAAAGTTGTGTTTAGATTTTTTCACTCTTCATAATAGCAAGAACAAAGACGATTATTTATGAAGAGGTAAAACGAACTTCTCTTCCTTCAATCATCCCGTTCCCTCCACGTCCTGTCATGTCTATGTGTCCAGTCTTTAGAAAATACCTACTGACAGTTTATTACAAAGTTGTCAAAAAGTTATTACTAGATATAATGAATTGTACAGTTATTTTGCAATTAAACACAACGATGTTGATTTGTAAAATATTTAATATTTCCGTTCTGAGAATTACCGGTATCAGTGCCATCTATTAGTTTACAAATTAGATGATAGAATCTGTTTATTCGCAATTGAGTCGTCAAAGGATTTGGCTGTCAGTGATTCTTTGTAAGTTCAACAAGAAACTTATTAGCTTTGTAGATTTTGCTTAATCTGATACGCTGGTTCGTGTTAAAGATATGATTGCCTATTTTTTGTTGTACTGTATAAATTGGATTAAACTTATTTAAACTGTTTATATTAACATAGTATAAAACAAAGCTTCTAGCTATCCGTCCATGTATGCTTTTTAAAACAGCACATTATGATTCGGTTTTTGTAATAGGTAGCGGGATTCAACAGGAAGGTTTTAGTATAAGCATTGTACCATTGTAAAGCGCAGTGAGGTATAAGACGTATAATTGAATATATACTAAACTATACATATAAAATAACGAGCACGCGAGAAGAATGTTGCATAAAATGCTCTGAGTCTGGCAAAAACTTTTGGGGGGTATTTTTGCGAGAAATTCAGCCACCTCATTAATCTGGCCAATCATCAAGTCTTTTAGAATTGACAGAGTACTTTTGTGTAATTACTTGTAAAGCACCTGTATCTTTACCATGATAGCTAAAAACGCCAAACTATCCAACCATTTCTATAAAATTATGGCCAGATTAATTAGACATCATTAAACGCTCGAAGAAATATCCGTGATCCCCGAGTTTTTTACATGACTATGTTGCATGCCCTCTTCTATCCCCTTTCACCTTTAGGTATGTCTAATTCCGTCAAACACCATGTAGGATAGACATTTAACAAAATAATAATATAACAATCACCCAAAAAGTCTTCTGAACGAGTTCTGAAAACGTAATGCGTGTTTTAGGAAATTGTTTAAATATGTGAAAGCATTTGCAAAGATTAATGCTACCTCAGCTAATAATATGGTCATTACACTAAATGGTTTCGCAACAGAGGGTTAAATAATATAAATACTAAAGAGTTTCACTCGCTTTAAAATTGCCTCGGATCGTCCTAATTCAGTTCTCGAGTAATGCCAAGGCCTCTCCCATCGTAAAATTACAATTTGAAAGGAACTCAATTCGTATTGTACACGATAATTGTTATTATTTCGAAGACTTTTGTGATTTTTTAACAAGGTTTTTAGATGTAATTAAGGTTAAAGTGGGTCGATGATTCTTATAACATAATATAAGTTATACATAAAAACTCTCCTCGTTTACCTATTTTGTGGACAACTCAAAGTATTTTAATAAATACTAACCTATACATAAACGTTTGTTAACTTAACAAGCCGCTAATAATTGTTTGTCCCTTTTGCTCTAATGGACACATTGTTAAAACCGAAAGGGACAAACAATTATTAGCGGCTTGTTAAGTTAGCAGACGTTTATGAATAAGGGGGTTAGTATTTCATAAAACACTTTGAGTTGTTTCACAAAATAGGTATCCAAACAAGGAGTGTTTTTAATTTAAAACACAAATTGAACTATTTCATTAAATCATTTGATCTGATTCACAAAAATCTTCTAGTCAATTTAAACTCTATAACAACCTTCCTTTACCTGTAACCTTTCAAAATCGGAGACGTTTAACAGAAACACGAATACAAATTGATCAAGTAACCTTTTGGTTAAGAAACATCTTAGTTACTTAAATATACCTACTAAACCTAAGAAGTTAAACCTTAATTTGTAGAACTTTACGACATTGTAAGCAGTTAATTTGATATCTTAGCGTTATAAGATAATTGCGAAATCTTGTGAAGTTTTATTACACAGCATACACATGTCATTATAGTTGTCATGTTTATAAAGTCAATAAATAAATAAAGTCGGGGCACATTGCGCGTAGAACATCGGTTCTACGCGCAATGTGCTCGGGCCTTTGGGGCGAGAAGGTTCTCGAGTGGCGGCCACGTACCGGAAGGCGCAGCGTGGGTAGGCCCCCCACAAGGTGGACTGATGACCTGGTGAAGGTCGCAGGAGTCCGTTGGATGCGGGTGGCACAGGACCGGTCATTGTGGCAATCTTTGGGGAAGGTCTATGTTCAGCATTGGACGTATTTCGGCTCATATGATCATGATGATGATGATGAAGTCAATGTTAGCCTCCGGAGCCTAATTGGTTGGTAGTGACCCTGCTTACGAAGCTGGAGGTTCCGGATTCAAATCCTAGTGAGGCAATATTTGTGTATTTATTTATCATTGTGCATCCTAAAGTGTAGTACAGAGTAATATTTTTTTGTGAGATAATGATAACAGATTTAATTATGAATTAGAGCTTCGGGAATTGACAAGACGAATAGAAAAGAAACAACACCTTTCAATGAATAAATTTGTATAAAAAAGTACAAGCTATCGAAGAAGGACAAGAAGGTACATTATGCAGCAATACCTAAAATTATCAATACGTTCATATTTTTACATACTTGTGACTTCGACGTTCTGTAATTTACTGTATATGATTTATCAATTAATATGAGTACCTAGGCATTTTTGCAGCCAAACGTAGGTACGCAAAGTTACAAATCATGAGACATGACTATTATTACAACCCATAGTTTGTCTACAGTATTATTATTTAACGACAATACAACCTCTTTTGACACAGAAACCGTTGACAAGTTGCTAATGTAACAGATTAAAAAGAAATCAGCTGGGGTCACCATTCAAGGCTCATTTGGTTTGAACCAAATCAGGTTGAGTTAGACATGCTCTGAAGGGCTTCACAATGGTAAACTAACAAAAGCTATCGTGATATTTTTTTAGATCCAATTTAACGCAAAACGGGGTGAGTAGGGATTGCTGGGTATTTGAGTCATGAAATGGGTAGGGTTGTGACAGGGTAGTCATATTATCATGTTAATATAATTCACAAACTTGCAATGAAATATTGACATTACACAACTACTTAGAAGTCCTAGGACTGCAAAGTAACACGTAGCCTTCTTTAAAAAGTCCCTCCTAATTCCATAGGAAATAGGAGAGGCCTATTTCAGGCTATGATGTGATATGAACTTATTTTCTGATGTATTGTTTTTAACCTAATAATTAGAAATATTTATTGTATTCAATATACATAAACAAAAAATATAAGAGAAAATAACAACTTCTTTTTTGACATGAATTTGGAAGTAGGAATTTGAATTTGAAAATTTAATCCTTTAAAAAAACCTCTAATGGCAAAATAATCAGAAATAAATTAACAAAAACCGAGATAAAAGCACACTCGAAAATATTATTGATGCAAATGCAATTCAAATAAATCAATATAATCATTAATCACGAGTATCACGACTGATATGTTAAAAATATTAAATTCGAATTATAAACATCAATTAAGTAAGTACGCTTAATGGCATCGTCATTAAAATGCAATTAATATTCATTTGTGATAATAAGTACATAAAATATCATATTACATTACATATTATTACTTGTACTACGTGACCATACTACGTACCTACTAAAACATTTTTATTAAGTTTGGTCTACATGATATCATTTTTCTACTCGTCGACTGTACTCGTAATGTTTGAATTAAGATTACGTACACAAAATTATAATCACATACATTTACATCGAGTTCGATATTCAACTATAATGAACTCATTATACGACACTGTAGGTAACTAAAATGAAGTTGACCAATCGCGTGCCATCAAAAAAGACATCAACGAGCGGCCACCTAAGAACCTGAACTTCATTTCAGCGTATTTATTTCATTATTTAGATTTTTTGCTTATTTTTAATAACTTGTAGAATGAATTAAATAAGTATTGTACATACTATTATGTACAATACTTGATGATTATAACACAATAATCTCGTACCTTACTAAGACCACCCAGCAAGTTTCGTGGCCTAAACAAGGTACTCGGCTGAAAAGCTCTCTATTATAACACGATTGTGTAAATAGTACATTACGATACAAATGCGACAAACTTGAAGTACGACACGAGTGGCGATAAATTTATTAGTATCTAATGCATTTGCCTGTAGCCACCTTGCGTGTCCAACCTACACATAATGTTACTCATCTCTTTAGACGAACAAGGTTGTATGATCTTTACCTTCATAGCCACATACTGTCTATTAGACAAAAGATGCACCATCACATTATTTAAGAGTAAATTGCCATGCCATTTAATTTTATGTGCTAATGACTAACGAAATATGTGTAATGATAGTTGACGCAATGTGTGATAGTGTCCGTTTGGATAAAAGATTAACCCCCTTATTCATAAACGTTTGCTAACTTAACAAGCCGCTAATAATTGTTTGTCCCTTTCGGTCTTAACAATGTGTCCATAAGAGCAAAAAGGACAAACAATTGTTAGCGGCTTGTTAAGTTAGCAAACGTTCATGAATAAGGGGGTAAGATTAGTAACAAACCGCCTTATTCATAAACGTCTGCTAACTTAACAAGCCGTAGATTTATTAGACCTGAGGTTTTCGGGGGTACTTGAGGCTAAAGGACATAAATCTGAATATTTGTATGATATCTGGAGCCTGGGAATACTTGATCATAAAAATACAGTGATAAATTCTCTTGATTAAGCTTTAAGTTACAATCTAAGGACTAAATATCCCTATTTTGTTATTAGATTCCATTTTTTAATTCTAATTGTCACCATCGTTCAAAAGACAATAATTTGAATGCATTAAGTATGTTAAATAGAAAGCACAAAATTGCCGAAAAAAAAACACCGTTTTGAGGTATTATTTTTTCTACTGGGACGTACTTATCAAAAAAGTTCAAAGCCGCATAATTTTCGTAGTTCATTTCATATGACGACTGATTATGAATCATTCGACAAGTTGCATCATATGATGGGAACTGGCAAAGAATGCCGGTTGCAATCAATAACTTTGTCAGCTTACAGTTATCACAGTACTCTTATAATAGCAGTACGAGTCGTGTGCTGGACACGCAGTCTTTATGGCCGAAATCACTTCGGATACGGCCACGTGTAAAGTTATATTCCTTTATAATAATGGTGATGGTTTTGACTACATTCAGCATTTTGAGCAAAAAATAAACAAAGCCGAAAACAGCGCCTGATTAAGCTTTTATCAATTAGCAAATCTTAGTCTAAAAAAAATATTCGATGCATATTTTAGTGTTTACAATAAAGTGCGTGTAATATTAGGTCATAAATATTGAACAAGCAGATGGATAACCATCTTGAAGTTCTTTGCTCTTTCGTTTAAGATGTATTTATGTACAATTGTTCATATTTTTTGTCCGAATGTAAACCTATCGCTATCTATAATATGCGAATCGTGTTTTCATGCTGTAAAATTATTAGAAACCAGCAGATTTGGCTTCTTCAGGCCGTGCTTGTACATTTTTTATTGTTCTGTGTACTGTGTAATAATTTTACAAATGCGTAGGACGATGGCAAACGAATTTGGCCACGAGCGATTATTTGATTGATCATTCGAAACTTTCGTCCACAAGGCCGCCCAGCGAGTAATCGATTCCGAATCGATACTTAACGAATAAACAATAGAAGATGATATCGATTGATGTAGGTCAGAAGAGCAATATAATTTGGGTCGCAATTATTGTTCTGTTAATGCATTTTTACTGTGACCTAGAAAAATATAATAAGTAAGTACTTAATGATCTTTCTTAATGATACACTCAAAACAGTACATATCGACACTGGAAATTTCAAATGTCGTAAGGGACATTTTGTCGTAAGTACACTTTGAATTGCATAGAACTCAGAAAAAAATTCTCTATCGATCTGTATAATTAACTTTTGGATATCGCTTCAAATAAAGAAGTTATGAAGTGAATTTATTTTGTCGTAACTTCATATTGCTTTAAAAAAAATGTTGTATGGGTCAAATTTTTAATTTGAAGGGATAACGTGTCCATTTTCAACGTAGTATATCCTTCTTAATCATAAATCCCTATGTGGTTAGTTACTACAGCAAAAGAAGGTGCCTTTACGACATTCTATCTGATGAAATAAATACGAAACTGTGAATTCACAATGGCGTAAGGGACAAATGTTTTAGGCTTTTGTGCGTTACAACACAATTTCGAAGATAGTATGGTTCTATTCTCTTAATAAACTGTGTCGTATGTACATATAAATCAAAATAATTTTAAAGTTTGATGTCGTAACTCACCTTTTAATTTTATAAAGTATACGTTACTACATTAAATACGGTACATGAATGAGAGTTACGCCTCAAAAAAGGTGATATTAAAAATCTTGAAAGATTTTTTATGTACGTTATAACATTTTGTTTAGTTTCTTATAGCACTTGCAACAGTGCCGGCGCGACTTGACCCAGGGCGTCTCAGGAAGAGGGGTGAGGGCAGAGCAGTATTTTTACTACCACATAGATACTGCATCGACCAGCAACTCACGCACATTTCCACTTCCACCCCTGGAGCATATACATCGCTCTAACGATTCCTCTCTGGACGGCCAACGGCCAATCAAGGCAAGCCGAGTCCTACAGTTCATCTTGGATTCTACTCCGACCGACGAAAACATGCCTGAGACGATGTCGCTATTGCCGAACAGCTCGCCACAAGCTGCCCCAATCTTATTATTAACTCCCTGGGAATCATGGGCTTATTTATAATTAGCTGTCTTTTGCCAATTCGAGAAATTTACTCTGTAGTACACGTGAACCGTGAACCAGTCTCAGCAGGCTATTGAAAAGTGTAGTGTAAGTGTAAGTGTGTCTATAGTAATAAGGTCCGGACATATGCCATATTATCATCTTTATTATTGTTGTTTTGGTCTAATATGCGCCGCGCCGAGCAGTAATGATATTTTGTCGCAGCCCTTTTTATAAGTCATTACTGATTCTTGTCGAGGCCAGAACATTCCAAATTCTGACGGCTGCAATTTTGTGTACATCATAAGGTCTGCCTAGGTAAATACTTATTTTATGCATTTGTGGTCTGCAGAAACAGAGGAAGATGAGGTCCATAGTAGATTAATTGATAGTTTAAATCAATATGTTGCAACGTTGCAAAGTAGTTTGCTCTGATTTTTAGCAGAAGCTACATATTGCATCTTGTTTCTTACCCATGATTGTTATACATATGTGAATAGTTAGGATTCTCGATTCTTCACAGGCTTTGTTACTTTTGAGCTCAAGTAGCTCTTTATTGTTTTCTGTTATTGAACCCTTGGATAAGAGCTTACGAGTGAGAGTTACTTTGATGGACTTCAACTGTGCGATTGCTCTTATCTTATCTTATCATATCTAGTTTGTTCAGCAGATAATATGGCTCCGGTTTGGTGATTTCATAGAAAAGCTCTGGGCTGACAATGCGTGTGTTGCCGTTCTTTCCGGTAAACTCATCTGCTGTTTCGTTTCCAACAATAGTGGAATATCCTAATACCCATCTAAGTGTAACTTCATTAAAGTCAAGGGCGTTTAATTTATTCTTGCAGCACTGGACTAGTGAGAGCATCGCAGCTTGACTGTTTGAGTTGATGTAGATAATAGATAATATTGGTTTTTAGGTTTCTGGCCAAATTGATTGCCACACATAATGTAATATTTATGCGCGGAAATCATCATAATATTGACTTCTGTCTAGAAAATGAAGGCCATTTTGCTGATGCTTACGCAAACTCTGACCTTAGGCCTCTCACCTACTTGTACCTGTGGTGCCATTTTCGACAATCATTCTGGTCGTTGGTCCATTTGTATCTTGAGGGTACTTCGACTGTCTGGTGAAGCCACATTCGATGTGCTTGTTTTATTTCCGAAAGCCCAGGCTTTCAAGTTGGTTTTTGTAGGCTGTTCAAACACTGAGAACACCCTGTCGTTGTGTGAAGTTCATACTCAGTTATATTGAGGGTTGGAGTAGCTTTTCTGTTAGAGAGCACTCTTCGGACCCATATAGTCGTGGTTTCATCACTTTGATTTAATTTCATTAAGGATGGTTTCTGTGAGTTTATTATCGAAAGCACCTTCGACATCAAGGAATACACATTGACCTGATTGCTTATTCTCTAGACTTTACCGCCGCTTTGGTAACCTGTATCGTGTGCTTAGCTTATTTTTATTTTGTTTCTTTCTGTTATTTTCTTACTGGTGCAGTAAAGAATTACTTACTAACTTACTTACTTTTATGGACCTTGTGACCAGGTCAATTGGGGTAGTTTTTGGTAAATATGTTGATTTAGACTTAGAGATCTTGCCACCAAGTAGTGAAAGAAATAGAGATGTTAGACTAATAGTTTTCAAGGACTTAGAACGAGTATTATCTATACTCGTTTTTCCTGCTTTTTGGTATAAAGCGTACCTTGACACTAGTCCATTTTCTCAGTATAAGCCCCAATGCAATGCTTGCCCGAAATATTTTGCCAGGCGCGGAAGGAGGACGCCTTGATTTCGTTTTGATAATGTAGGAAACACTTCATAATTTTCAGTCGATTTGAATGGCTTGCACTAACTCAGCGCTCCTTAACCATTTTTTGGGCTACAAATGTAGGTTTTCAGTCAGTGGTTCGTTCCCTAAGGATTCGATAGTTCCTTTGACCGCACGTCTTAATAGCACGAGTATCATCAAAAAGGGTCATAGATCTTTGCGGAAGCAGTTAGACTACTTATCCAGAATTTCTTTCTTAATAATATATTTTTGTTTCGGGCTCAGGTTGCTCTCAAAGCAATTTTTAGATATATGTTTTCTTCTTTTCACAACACTAAGCTGACTAAAATATATACATACCTAGCATGTTTGGTTTTATTTCCTATAAATTGTAACGGGTTATCTAAAATATAATAAATTACACGTAAAATTGATCTCCGTCTATGAAAATAATACAATTGTAAGTACACAACTTTATATATTCTTTCATTTTTACGCTACTTACTTCAATTAATCTGGAAACTAGAATGACTTTACAACAGAAAATAGTTGTAATGTAGCATGTTATTTGACAGTTACGACAAAGAGGTAGTGTTTTCGTTTTTGTTGTAACAGATTTCCATAAAAAAACTAGAAATTTTTGGGGGCGTAAGGGACATCTGTCTAGTAAATTTCTGTCGTAAGGGACATTATCTCCGAAACTATTGAGTTTACAAGTATATACCTAATTGTCTAATGAAGATAAAGCTTTTTCGTAGTTATGTATATAAGAACCATCTAATTCGGATGAATAATTAACAAGTTATGATTTTTTTAAATTTTGGTTTTTGTTTTTTGGCTCTCCTGAAAAGTGGACCTTTGTCCCTTACGACATTTGAAATTTCCAGTGTCGATATTTAGTATTATTTTGTGAAATTTTTGTATTTTATGAAATGGGATGAAATATTGTATGCGTTGGTTGATAAGTATAGCCCCTTATTCATTAACGACTCTTTACTTAGTAAGCCGCTAACTATCGTTTGTCTCTTTCGATCTAATTGACATATTGACAGAACTGAAAAGGAACAAACAATACTTAGCGGCTTGTTAAATTAGGAGAAGCTTATAGATAAGGGGGTAAGTATTTTTTGAAAAGTAAGATAAATAAAAAAACTGCTTCCTAAGCACATCATTTTGATGAACAAATGCTACAAAATAAAGTTGTCTAACTCAAAAGCACAAAAACAAGACAGTTTTATATTAACTATATCTGCTTCCTATATTAAGAACTGTAACATCTCTCGTACAAGTAAAATTTGAATGACACTTGTATTACACAATACATTCCCTCGCTGCGAGATCGCGAGATAACATTGTCGCCTCACTTTCACTGGGACAATTTCACATGGTTACACCATGACAACGAAGAAGTGTAGCAGTATGGAGCTAGGACATTTTACTAATCTTTTCTTCTGAAACCCTGGTACTCGTACTGCGAGATTCATATCGAAGACATTATTAAGATATTAATTTATATCTGCGGTAGATATTTTCTCAAATTATGATTGTACAAGAATTTATGAAACAATTAACAGAGAGGTAACCCTGATTTTGTGTAGAAAAATCTTCACAGTTTACCACCAAAATAGTGATAAATATAATAGATTCACAGTTGCACAAAACCACCAAATCAACATCGGATATCAAACCTTACTCTATTCCTAATTGGACATCTGTCCTAAGGTTCAATATAGCACATGCTCCCAAGTTGTACAATTTCCTTAAATTCTTCAAGTATTCCTTGTAAACAAACTAAACAAACATTCAAACAAGGCGTTAGATATGTTCCAGCAATATTTCATTGTTCACACAGTACCTCATGCCAAATTCATGAGTTCCGATCAATCGGGAGGCATTGAGCATGACGTTTGTTAGAAATGTCAGGAGACACAGGTTTGGCAGGTTCATGTTGTCGATGTTTGGATTATTTACTGCATTTGAATGATTTTGTTTCATAAAACTTCAAAGACATCTTTTACATAATAAGACTGGGGTCATATCTAATTATGTGATGGCCTTTTGGGTTATTTAACGCATCATATCAGTCAGCCATTACATAAATTGCGAATTGATGATTTTAACTACTAAATAAATATATTGAAATCAGAAGAGTTTACTTGAAATAAAACTATGAAAACGGATAAACTCGCGTATATTAACTAATTTTAACTCCATCCCGACGTTTCGAACACTTTACAGGGTTCGTGGTTTGCGGATGACACGCGAGTTTATCCGTTTTCATAATTTTATTTCATGTATAATCCTCGCGGTAACCGAAGAAAATATTAAGAGTTTACTTATCAACGGCAAATAAACAAGAAAGCCGACATTACATTCGATCCTGAAACAGATTATCGTCTTTGGATGTTGTTAAACCTAACTACTTAATCTGTTTCAAAGTCAACTAAACCTTACTAAATCCTACAGTTGCAGATTTTTAAGAATGAACTTTTGACAGTTATAGATTACATTAATATGAGAGTAAAACTCACCATTTTAGACTTAACGTCATATATATAGGTATATAAGGCATATTTCTAATCTGTCAAAATTTAATGTTCATTCTTAGAAATAGGTAGCTATACCAAGTCGCACACAGTATACGCCTCATGTGTCAACAGGAAGGCACCGTGGGCCGAATCGCGCGCATCTAATGCGCAGAAGCTAACCCACGTCGAGACCACATTTGCATTTGGATCTAGGCCTGGAATTATGCGACGTTAATACAGGTTTAGAAAGTAAATTATGCCATGTTTATTGTGTTGAACTTCAATTACTCAGGAGAGTGGTTTGACGAGTTTTGGAAGAAATACGTGCTTCTTCGAAATCTGCATAAAAATATATTTTATTTGGTTACGGCGATTGTTATACAGATTTTAACGACAACGGGACTTAATCACGTAAACTTGCGGTTAATATTACACTGACGTTTCGGGCATCACTTTACACCCGTAAAATATGAGTGATAAAAGTGACATTTTCAAATTTAAATCAATATTTAGTTATTATTTAAACAAAACTTTGAAAATGTATTAATGTCGCGTATATTACTTACATCTTTTCAATACGAACCCTTTACAGCGTTCTTGGTTTATGGCTGACTCATCCAATAAAAATGATTTTATGTATTGTGAACATTTTGTCACGAAAACTATGGATTTGATTCCCACTTATTTCTTCAATCGATTTGGTATTTTTCTTCAGTATATCTATTCAGTATTATTATCATTTATGTTATTTATGTATGAAAATCAAAATTGCACTTTACTCACATCTGTCTTTGTTACTTAAAAGAATAGAATAAATAAAAATGTAGTACTCGGAATCTCTCGTGTTAGCAAAATGAAAGCGATTTATCTCTATTTCCAGACTTTTTAATTGACATTAGGCGTATCGACTCACGCGCGGATTTTATACCAGATCTTAATTGAGTTTGTACGAGTTTAGAAGCTGTTTTATAAATTAGATCTAGCACGCGACTGCGCGTTGGAACCGCACATAAAGGTTTGTAAAATAATTAAGGTGAAAGGGACACTTTGTTTTTTTTTTTATTGTTTTATGTCGACTAAGTGGCTCGGTTAGTGCATAAATAGTTTTGCTATTACTTCTTACTATGTCTACGCAGAGATTCTTTAGTTGAAATATAATTTTAGTTCTTTAGTTGAATAAAAAATGGATTTTGAAAAGATAGTGTAGAATTAACAACCTTAATAAAACTCTTTAATAAAAAAATATAAAAAGCCAATTAAAAAAGCGTCACAAAATACGAAATCGAGATTAGAAGAGAAATGTCGCAGAGCATACTTAAAATATTTTTGTAGTATCAAATTTTTTTGTCAGTTTTTCGTAAATGATTTACCTACAACTCTTAAATCCAAGGTTTTTTAATGCACTTAATGCATTGTTATTCCAATTTTATCGCCCCACATCACACGAGCTTGCATAACATTAACAGAGACAAATTCTTTAATAGTGACCAACGGCTTGCAAAAGCCTACCTCAATGTCGCCCTACTTTCTTATCTCGGCAATTTAAACAAATTTAACACAGTAACTTGTAAAACAAATATATGCCTTAATTGACAAAGATTAGGAATCAAATTCTGATTGCAGCCAAAGGATTAATGTTAGACAATGCAAATCAACAGAATAAGATCATGATTCCACAATTTTCAGCCCTATTGTTACTGTCAGTCCCTTTATAGTTTACTAACGTTACATAAGTTCTTACAAGGTCTACTTTGGCGTGTATGGATGAATCAGGATATGGGATACCTAGGCGCCAAGGTGCGGCTTTCGGTAGTATAATCAAGACAATTACGAAATTTAGTCGTGGGTGTATTAGGAACTGTTATAGAGACGCGAATGCTTGACTTTGTATGGTTACATTAAATAGATTAACATCCAACGAGACATTACTAAATTTGCAACGTAATAAATTTGCACTCTGCATTACAGTTTCAACATGGCCGCTTTTATTGTCTTTGTTTATAAAGAAACAAGAAAAGGTCACCCATTTTGTTTTATTCACTTGTGATATACAGAACAGGATTATGTTACTTTTTAACATAAATTGATGTTGCAGGTTTTTATATATAAAACCAGCGAGAAAATGTTATAAGTAGGATATCACTGGTATATGACGTAGTTAGATAAATTACTGATATAATGGAATAGTATTATGTATAGATAGAAAATAGTGCAATTTTTTTATTCGACTTTTCACGGACACTTTCTAGTTCATATTTTTTGTCACAATGAACTAAGTATCCATTGCACTGAAGCTGATATTAATTCGGAAATTTTCGTAGTAAAAAGATTTTGCCCTACATCTCTAGTGGTATTTCGTGGTAATAATTTAATATTAGAATTTTGTACAGTAAAAATTATAATAATAGTAACTCTAATAATTACAACGGTTTTTTACTAGTAAGGCAGTTTTTAACACTACTTAAATGCAATTCCTAGTTCTATGTATATATCTCTCAGTCACATTTCTAAAAAGCGACAAACATTTTTGAAAATAAATTGTGTATCTTTTGTCTAAGAGATAAAAACCTTGACATGTTCAATCATATTTACTTATTCGCCTGTCTGTGACTGCCTTTTCAAGTGTCTATTTACCAGATTTTAGTATCAAAAACACAAAATTTCCTAACTTAGTCTCAGCATTTATAATTGCAACGAATGTCGTACAAATCATACGCCGTTTAGACAAAAAGCAAGGCTGTAACCAGCCATTGTCAGGTTCCGCCAAGCTAACAAAGCCGATACATCGATAAGAACACAATAAACAATAACATTCAGCTATTGCAACACACAAATGTGGAATGTTATGTTATAATGATTAAAAAAGCTGCAAGACTTGTGTGATTTATATGCACATACGTCATTGTTCTCCTAAAACGACTTGCAGGAACTGCAGCGGTTGCAATTTCGGTTAAAAGATACGTATTACTGTTTAATTTGTATGCGCATACGTCGTTCTGAAACTTCAGTAAGAAATTGTCTTAGAAACGTTTAGATGTCTAGTAATATGAGGATACTTGTAACCTTTTCGTTTTAAGTGCGGAAGTAATGAACCATTGTTAGGATATTTGAATTAGATTGAAATGTTTAATTTTGTATTCTGTAATATTTATGGTCTTGCGAATAACTTTCGTAAGTAAAATAAGATGGGAAAGATAAAAAATGAGGCGCGTGCCTCTCGTGGAAAATGTAGACTCGTTCGATTGATTAGTGTGGTCCTGCTGCGAACTTCGAAATCAGCAAATATCGAGAATTTGTGTCTGTTACTCTAAATGATGCCTTGGTTGGATTAGATTAGATTAGTGACAGAGATAAATCATCGATATTTACGAATTTTAAAGTTTGCGGTAATACGAGTAAGAAAGCCTCTTTGTAATTTTTATTTAAAATTGTCCCTCCACTTTTTTCCTTTGGAATATTTTTGAGTCATTTCTTACCAGAATCAGAAATGCAAGCACAGGCGAAAAAAGCGTTTTCAGTTACCATTTTTTCATAAAAATTGTTTGGAGTAGAAGTTTCGAAAAATGCTTTTAAGTTTTGGGTTCGAAGTTGTAAAAATCTTATAAAAAAACGTGAAAAACCTGCGGTAGTTAAAAATACGGGAGGGAGCAGGTTTAGGTAAATAAAGTGGTCCAATGGTATTATCCCATTTTACTAGTATTACGTCAAATCCAATGCCCAAACTTGTAAAACACAAAGGCTTCGCCGAATGCGCGTGGGCAACTATTATCGTGGAATTGGGGTAAAGCTGGTCTAACGATGCAGTGCGGCTTGTATGGCTATTGATTGCCTAAACGTATCCTATTTTTGTAAGTTAATGTTTACGACTGTGATCGAATTACACGGAAATAAGTAGCCGTTATTCTTACTAAACTCTTAAGGTGCGTTCAGACCAAAAGCGCATTCGCTGTTCTAACCTCCCAGTCTACGAAATTCGATCGTTACACAAAACGTGATTGGTTGATTTCGTAGAGCGGGGGATAGAACAGCGAATGCTCTTTTGGTCTGAACGTAAAGGTGCGTTCAGACCAAAAGAGCATTCGCTGCTGCTGCTTTTGAGTTCTATGTGAAAATATTTTATTGTTTGTCTACTATTATGGTAAAATCTACGAACAAAATAAACCGTGGAAAATAAAAATCGGTAATGAATTTCAATATCAACCTGTAAAATCTAAAACAGCCATTTGAAAATAGTTGTGATTGGTCCGTCAAAGTTTTGATTGGCTATATTCTATAAGCATTTGTCAAAAATGTTGCGCCAAAATATGCGCGGTGTTAAGAAAAGCGCTATGTCCTGCCCAACTTTGCACAATTGAACAATTGTTATTTTTGGCGTTAGACGTTTATGTACTATGTAGAAACGATTTCAACTTATACGCCTAAAAATAGTTCAGGTAATTTCATCGTCATCAGGCAATCGTATCTTTAGGAAATAAAAACTACTGGTAAAAAAATTATGTCTAGGGACATCTTACACAAATTGACCTACGGACCTCTGCTTGTAATGTTGGTACCAACACCAAGCGACGATATCTATGTAATAGATAAATACATTTATATAAGTAGATACTTAAACACAAAGACATAAAGTAATACATAAGTAATGCCCTCGCCGGGATTAGAACCCGGAACCTCCACCTTCGTTGGCAGGGTCACTACCAACTAGGCTACGGAGGCTAATGCCTAATACTCATTTTAAAGTAGCTATTTTAAAATAAAGCGGCATTACGATTAAGGCAAGTTTGTCCTACGTTTGGACTAGATTTATTAGAATTTCTGTGCAGTGGTCGGCATCTGTTTTATAGTTCCCAACTTTAATTGAAGAAAAAAGTCTCCAATCGAAAATGCCTCCGCTTAATTGCATAGTAAATAGCCCCTAAATCCCTTTTTAAAAGTCCTTAACTAGGCATTGTATCGGTTTTACAAATAATAAATATGCTACGAATCAGGTTGAAAATGTACAGAATAGGTACCAACCGACTAGGATCAGTATATTCAGTATGGCCAATTCATACTTAGTTGCCTTATCTAGTTAACCAATTTTTAACCCAAAGGTATCCGTATTCTGACGTATGTAAACTGTTACTTCCTTGATTAAAATTAAAACTAAAGCAATCTCATGCGAAATAGTTTTTGTATAGACAAACATGGCAGTTTCAAAAAAGTGTAATTGGAGATCAGGAAGTTGTTTATTATACAGGGTGTTACATGAGCCACTGAAAACCTTGAACGGGGTGATTTAGTAGGCTATACTGAACAACTTTTACTATGGGGCCAACCACGAAATCTAAAAACAAATTGTCTTTTTCATACATTTTGATCGATCGATCACGACATTTTGTATGAAAGAGCCAAATTTTTTTTGAGATTTCTGTGTTAGCTCCACAGTAAAAGTTGTTCAGTATAAACTACCAAATCACCCCGTTCAAGGTTTTCAGTGGCTCGATCGTGTAACACGTTGTATAATGGAATTAAGGATCCTTAGCCTCTAGATTTGGTTTTTACCATTTATCGTGACAGTTTCAAACTTACATAGTGACAATCAGAACGTGACAGCCTTATCTACGACAGCTGATAAAAGCTCCACTATCATGCAGAAATGTTTAATATTAAACAATATCACCGTGTGTTATCTAACTGTCCAAGATAGGAGTGAGCACAGACTTGGAAAACGCTCGACGTATAAGACTTTTTTATGTGACGAAGGTAGACAATTGAGCTCTCAGCCCACCTGATGGAAAGTAGGAACTGAGGCCCATGGACATAGTGACCAAAAAATCACCTATGCGCTGCCTACCATGAGCACTTACATGGATTGCCTCTATCTGTGAAAATATAATGATAAAGCTTTAAGATAAAATTGAATAGAAAATCCCAAATAGCGAAAATACTAACTGATATAAATATTTAGTTACTAATTTATGTAGAGTTAAATTAAGTATCGTTTGTACATACGTTTTCTGTGTTTCAAGTAGGTATTTTGTTATTACGTGATAGATAACTAAGCAATTATTCTTATAAAATAATATAACATTTATTTGTAGTTTTAAGTCTCGATTAATATCAAGACTTAATATAAATCGAACGTTTTTTCACTGTCAGAGAAACAGTCACAAGTATGGAACAATTTAAATACAATATCGATAACAGCAAAATAAGGAAGCAACATCTATTATACGAGTACTATAACTTACCTTTTAAAAATTCATTAAATCCGCTTCTCAAAGCGGACTAATATAGTGGTTACCGCAAACCACTCATTTTATTTGCGCGAAAATTAATTTACATACAACATAGCGCAAAAAAGAAGCGTTTAGCTTTGCCAAGCCGCCAGGCGATAAATAAACGTACACCCTCTTTAGGTTAACAATTGCCCTTACAATTCAAAAGAATAGCGCTGTCGCCCTTCCAGCAAAAATGGGCTAAAATGACTAAAGGCACTGGTCTCACCGCGAGCTATTAAGCTATGAACTATGGGCTATAAACACGAACAAAAGATACGCACTTCCGTGTAAAAAAAGAGACACGGCGATACTCGCCCGGCGGTGATAGCTGATAGCTGGGCGAGTATCACACGGAAGTGCGTATCTTTTGTTCGTGTTTATAGCCCATAGTTCACAGCTAAGTACCGTGTCTCTTTTATTTATCCGTGTCTCTTTTATTTACACGGGAGTGCGTATCTTTTGTTTGTATTTATAGCCGATAGTTCATAGCTAAGTACCGTGTCTCTTTTATTTACACGGGAGTGCGTATCGTTTGTTCGTGAAAAGATACTCACTCCCGTGTAAAAAATAGAGACACGGCGATACTCGCCCGGCGGTGATAGCTGATAGCTAGGCGAGTATAGTCGTGTCTCTTTTATTTACACGGGAGTGCGTATCTTTTGTTCATGAAAAAATACGCACTCCCGTGTAAAAAATAGAGACACGGCGATACTTGCCCGGCGGTGATAGCTGATAGCTGGGTGAGTATAACCATGTCTCTTTTATTTACACAGGAGTGCGTATTTTTTGTTCCGTGTTTATTTATAGCCGATAGTTCATAGCTAAGTAGCTCGCGGTGAGACCAGTGCCAAAGTCCCGGAGAAATGTTATCTTTAGGAGAGATTTATAGAATCAAATACGATCTAGGCTTTATGTCTATGTTTTCTGAACTTATCAGGACTGGTTGTGACGTTTCAGATTGTATTATGATAATATGGAATGACACTTGAAAGTGCTATCCTAGTTTTGTTACGTTTATTTTTGGTTTTGGCAGCTTGTGATAAACTATGCAATTTTGCAGGATTTATACAATGTCAATCGGTAAATATATTTAGTATTTATTATTGTTTTATTATTAATGTTATTTTGTGTATCGAAAATGGTCGAATAGACCTTATCTAATTAATAGTGTTAAAAAGAGACTTCCACATGTAATGTATTACAAGTTACAAGCTTTCGAGAAATTTACGTAACTCATAATGTGTCTTTATCCTAGTATTCTAACCCCCTTATTCATAAACATTTGTTAACTTAACAAGCCGCTAATAATCGTTTGTCCCTTTCGGTCTTAACAATGTGTCCATAAGAGCAAAAGGGAAAAATTATTAGCGGCTTGTTAAGTTAACAGACGTTTATGAATAAGGGGGTGAGCTCTTAATACTTAAACTAATTCTGCATTATTATATTTATTTATTCCAATTATTTCATCACAATATCTGAAGAAAGTCCTCTTTTGAATCCATTGTTTTGTTTCATATCTCGTATTCAAGTCGAGACATCTCCAAGTGATGATAGTAGATAAAAAAGTAACCCTGTCAATCAACTCTCTAACTACTACAGGATTGTAAATAAATACGAGTACATTATGTACGAGCTATTAATACCATCAAACAAAAAACGTTAATAAATGTAAACGTTACTCCAACGACGTCAATTTCACCAATAAAATTGAGAAACCTCGAAGCTAAGGTACATACGCGATACATCGAACCGATCCACATAAAATTAACGCTAAATTCTAGTGAGAAAACCGGCCATTTCCCTATCCTGTAAGGCGTAGGACACACGCATCCGTACGGCGTTCTAAAATAGAACAAATGTGAGGAAATCATACAACCTTTGTAACGTTGTCACCGTCTGAGCCGAATTACTCGTACACTTAAAATCTAGAATATGGGCATACTTCCATGAGCTTCATGTTGTTCTCAATTATACTGATAAAAAAACTTAAGGTGTGATTTCAGAGTAACTCTTTGGGCCGACCTAAATAACAGGAAGTAATTGTCGTTATTAATACTCCAAACTAATCGGAACTGCTTAAAAAAACATATGTGTATTGTGTATATAGTGGAAATTAAAGAGTTCTTACATTTTTTTAATAAACATAATTATTCACATGCTCAAATAGACGATAAGTACGATTAAATACGATTTACAATTGTATGTCATTAATTCGTAAACACTACTTTTATTTTTCGTAGTTATATGTGATGCCTATTAGTCTTGCTTATCCCTTTACACCCGAGTTGATACGATCGTGACAGTTAATGATAGTCAATTGTCAATTTGAAAAAAATCAATAGAGTTCATTATCAAACGCGACTTTTCGGTGGCAAAGTCGTAGGCACAGCCACTGTGGCTGAATGCCGATGAATGATTATTTCTAATGCGCGTACGTACACGCCACTCCATGCAGTGTGTTCTAAGCCTAACCCAGAAGTGTAGGCGCTAGGATAACGAATGCAGCTTGTACCCAGTCCTAATTATTACTGGGTGCAATGTCGGATCTTTATTGTCCGTTGTTACTAGAGATCTGCACTAATTAAAGTGTGGGTTTCGTGTGAGCATCTGATAGGGTGCTTCCTGGTTGGAGATAGGGGCGTAGTGTCGCTAAGGAGAAATGGGTGTGTTGGACCATGTTGGCTCGTATCTGTGTGTTTTGTAGGAGGAAATATCGTGAAGGAAGAAAATTTGTAGAAGGGCATATAAGAAGCAATGTACGTTGAAGTTGTTACTGGTATAATTTACCCTTGCGATGAACGATAATTTTGTTATAGAATTTGGAATAAATTGCTGTTTTTTTTAAGATTCATGGGCGTAACATAAAAATGTAAAGAATAATATTCATTTATGTACACTCGAGTTCATACATATGAGCAAATCTAAGGCTTGCTCATATATTTATAAACACGACTAAGTCTTGTGCAAAAATGACGCGATACTAAACGCTAAAAGTGGAACCATCATAATGTAATTAATTGATTAATTCATTCAATCAAATTAATGTATCTTACTTTATCAATTGACTATTCTTAAACAAAGTTAAGATTTTTATTGGTAGTCTTAAGTAGTCACATTATAAGGGTTAAATTATATTATCAAAAATAGGTTGATAAAGGCACCAAAACCTCGCAGGCATATGGAAGAAACTAATTTTTGGCCATCGTGTGTTCACAGCAGTGGCAGGATAGGTATAAATGAAATACACAGTAGAGAAAAATGTAGCACCTTTTCCAAACGCCAGCAGCGGCGATGATCTACGGAGACTTCCGTGTCATTATGCGCGGGAGTGGCATGTCGATCACATCTGCGCCGCTCATGCGCGCGCGTTTATTTATTCGATACTAGGGAAAGATTTGAGGACAGGGTAAAAGACTTTTGTTAAAATAGAATAGAAAAGTTTTTGTGTTGCTTTACTACTTTTATCGGCTTCGTATTTTAAGTAAAAGTTAATATTAACTTGAAATAACAAGCTACGAAACGCTTGTTACATACAAGACAACTTTTTTGAAGTTAGAGCAACGATAATTTTGTCTGTAGTTTCAGTTACAAAAAATATACAAGATTATAAGTATATCCAGACAGTTATTTTGACTTTTGTAAAGCAGTGTTATTACCTAAAGTCAAAATAACATAATAATAAAATAACCAACATGTGGGAGGTTGATTCGGCGATCATTGTATTACCGATAGTTGTTTCTGCGAACGGTCTAATAGCGAAGAGTCTCGATCAACACCTCATGAGGCTCTCGCTAGGTTGTTGGATCAAGGGTCAGATGCAGAAGGCTGTAATCCTGGACACGGCGCACATACTTAGTCGGGCGGTTCCTGTCCCTAACCACCGGCAGCTTGGGCCCGCTCCGCTGCCTGCGGCCCTCTAGGTTAGGTTTTTTATAATGTGTTTATACTGTTTATGTTTTGTATGTTGTATTATATTTTACTTTTATAATCATATTGTAAAACACCTAACCTAAAGAGAAATAACAATTGATTTCAAGATTTGATAGGTGCGTTCAAAAACAAGAAATGATTATTTCATCTGATCAAATCGGCATGTAAGGACATGACATAACTCCGTACAGGTCCCATGCCACATGGTGCTCCAGTTAATCGAGATAATTGTGAAACAACTGTATAACCCGCAGACGTGTTCGATGTCTGATAAACCCTGACAGTTGATATAAAAATCGTGAGTACACGCACGTAATGTAATTAAACATTTCTTGAAAGTTGCGTAAGTTGAATTCTATTCTACGTTTTTTTGTATCTGTCAAGTTGGGTAAGTAAAATGTAACACACGTTTCTGTTTCCCTGAATCGAATTCTTGCAAAGTAGATGTACAGAATGTAGTGAATAATCTTTTGTCTTTGTATTTTCACGGAAAGGGAAACATTCTGTCTCAATTAGCTTCAGTGTGGTACAGTATCCGGAAGTTTATTGTGATGTTTCTGTGAAAAGCCGAGTTACGCATTACATCTGTATGAAACTATGAAGTGTTTCACTTATTAAACTTTACCTACGTACATATTTTTATGGCTGCGATTCGTCTTTTACGTCTTTATAATTATATTTGTATAAGTATGTAAACGAAATAAAATATAACACATGAGAAAAAAATTAAATAGGTATGTATAATTAAATATGTAAGTTGATATACAAACATAAAAGGAGACTGTAAAATTTTTCTATTATACTTTTTCCTATTAGTAGTCAATAATATTAACAGTATACATAATTAACATGCCTGGTCAGTTTGATCATACACTGGATATTCTTTCCAGCAACTTAATAACATTCCAAGCAATTATTGACATAAAGAACATGAGGGACTCGTTCATGAATGTGTATAACCTATAACCTACTTTAGAGTCGAAACCTAGGCAGCTGGTCGTCTACCACGAAATTCGGGAATTTGTCTCTCTTACTCCAATAAAGGCATTATTAGTGTGACAGAGACGGAAGTCCGCGGTAGCCCTACAGTATCAAGGATATTACATTACTTACAGAACTATAGATCACGTCTCGCAAAAATATCGATTCCTTAAGCAACCGATGCATAATCGAATCGGTTATCGATTCGCACGCAGGCTTGCCTAATTGTTGCGTAGTTTGACAGGCTGGCAACTTTCACCGTATGCACGAGAATTATGGTCGTGTAATTATCATACAGTGTATAACAAGAGTATGGGAATAATGCCTCAGTGTTGGACACTTTTAACAAGCGCCATTGAAGAACGCTCCAATTTCAGTCGTATCAACATACTGTTGCTACTTGACTCTTGGAAAATAACTGTTCTATTTATACAGTGTGTGTCTACGACCCGGGCTTTTACGAAAATGGGTAATAATACGCATTACTAGCAATCGTTTTCAAGTATTAACATTTGACAAATAATTAAATTGACCGTACAATTAATTTTATTTCCTCCTAACGATCAATGTAACGCGTGTACTGCTTAGTTATCAAACGTTGTGAGTGACTGCGATCTGTCATTGTGAAGGGCAAATTAACGATCCATTTTGAAGTACATTGCTTCTCAATTAACTTTTCTTAGAAAGTTAATTACTTTTAAAATTAGCATTTTGAATCGAATAATGTTCACGGTTTGGCTAGAAATCTGCATCGCATTTCTCGGTATCAGTAAAAGCCAGTATTAAAGACACACACTGTATTTAAAATTATATCGCGCTCGCACTGACATATTGGAGCAAGCGCGATGATCAGCTTTACGTATCGAGTAAAATCTAACGTATCCGTTACTCGGCAACTCAATGTACGGCTACTGGAGTGTCGTCAACCTAAACGCAGATTGACCTAGGACTATATGTAGCCCACTATTGTTCTCTTGACTGTACCTATTAACAACAAGCATAAAACCTTGGTAAAAGACGTCCACTGCTGAACATAGGCCTCCCCCAAACATGCCCACAATGACCGGTCCTATGCCACTCGCATCCAGCAGACTGCTACGACCTTCACTAGGTCATCAGCCCACCTTGTGGGAAGCCTACCCACGCTGCGCCTTCCGGTATGGTAAATCTTGCTCAGAGCCACTTATTTCATCTCTTCTTCTCGATATATTTTAGAACCACATCTTTGTCCTGCTTCATGTACTCGTATAAATGCGTAATACAGTGCAGTAATTCAACCTAGTCTATTTATTACAGCTCTCTCTTAATCTTATACAGGTGAAACTGACGGGCGACCTTGCGTCGCGCACGCTTCGCTGCGCCCGCGCGGGCCTTAATATCTGCGTCGAACAAAACACTGCATTCATTGAATAATTAGTCAATTAGCTATATAAATATAGTAGATATAAAGAAGACATCAAAATATAAGAAAAGGAATGAGACAGGGAAGAGGATAATGAAGCCAATGAAGGTAATGAAGTATCAGAAGTTAGTGATACAACACTTAAAGGAAAAATCAATGTAGCAATTTTTTTTTCTTCGTTATTGGCACGGAATATTCTTCAACATGACCAAACGATTTCAAAGATTGAGTTGATAAAGAAATTACTTCAAAAGATCTAATGTATTATGTTAGTCTTTCAATAACGATAGCCAAACTGAACTGACACAGATTGATAAACTCATTCACGAGTCCCCCATTTATTAGTACCATCCAAATCAGCCAATAATGTGATATAGCGATCGATAATTCGATCAAATCACGACAACGTGCTGTACTGCGGCCAAATGGTTCGTGAGTTGCTCAATGACAATTAGAACGGTTGCGAAAATACTAAATAGACCAACGGTTGATCGGATACAAAGAACATGTGATTTGAAATCGTTATGTTATTCCTAATCTTTGAATTAATTTCTCATTTCAAATTGAAAAGCAAATTATGATTACTAGCCTCCAAGCCATTGTCTTTGAAAAATTTAGTCAAACTGATCTTTAATTATTGGGTTCATTGCTAAGTTATAGTTCACGATGGTTCATGCCCAGCTTTTTCATGTTTTACTCGCGACTTTTCATGATCAATTAATTTAGTGGGACCAATATTTCTTTTTAGGGATTAATTTACGTCTTGATGAGGCAGTGTCGTTGTAAGTCTGTATTTCTTTTATGGCTGAATAACTTTCGTTCATTAGCCTATAGCGCTAAAGCTGCTGTAAAGTATTTTTCTTCTTCTTGATTCTTTAATAAATAAGAAGAAAAATAATGAAGAATGTTAGGTTGCTGTATAAGCCAAACCTTCACAGCGACTATTCCTGAGGCTCGTTTCACAAAAGCTTGTAACTTGTAATACAAGTGGAAGTCTCTTTTTAACATCATTAATAAGATAAGGACTTCTGTTGGTATTACAAGTTACAAGCTTTCGAGAAATATGCCTCAGATCTATTCTGATTTTGTACAGTTCTCCTAAAGTATTTATATTTCATTGTTCTTGGCATTCCAATAAAACAGAATTAGCAAACGACAAATAGAACTAAAACAATTCATTTAGCAACCCATAACATTCACCTGAAACCTCGACAATGAAACAAATGAACCGAAGCGAAAAATTAATTACAACAATACAATTGGATTTGCAATAAACTAAGCCATTTGAACAATTAATAACTAGCTAACCCGTTATAAATGAACTAAAGACACATTGAGATAAGGAAAGTAGAGCACGTGCCTATTTAGCCTATTAACTAGTATTGTATTATTCTAATGGTTCACGAAATAAAGTCGTAAGTGAAAGGGTTACCGTAGCACATATGGCTTTTGTAACTGGAGCAATGTTTAGTTTCAATTTGAAAGATTTATTTGAAACTGTGGCTTGGGGCGTTTCGTAATAGTTAACCTAATGATTTGTTACAGTTTTGGCGAAATCTTTGTTGAGTCCAGGGTCCTAGACTTCTTTGGTAATACTGGTTTATCATGTTAATATGTGTTGTGTGTAGCTAATTAGTCTTTGGTGACTGGAATTGCCTAAGTTAAGCCAGAAGTTAAGTATTGCCTGTACATTATAATGTATAGCTTGTCTGGTCAAAATTATTTTCGTTGTCTTATTTTGTCCCTAAAAACGTGACTGTGTGTGTGATTTTTGTATGAGATGATGTTTTGTTTTCAATTTCTCATGTATGGTTTAAAATGCAGCTTGAAAAAGCAAGTGCACCGGTTTTTTTCATGTCGAAACAGCAAGTAAAAGCGTGACAGAGTGGTATGAAACAAGACAACGAAAATAATTTTGACCCCTGAAATACTTATGTCTGAAAAATACACACAGAAATCTATCCTCGAGGTACAGAAGAATAAATTTGATGGCTAATTCCATGCAATTTTTACTGTACGTTTGATTTTTATTTTCGTCGCCATTTTAAATAAATACGCGTACCTAAACCTATGCTACGAGATAACCAAAATTTTCTCCAAAATTTATAGGCAGTTCCAAAAAATATCTTGGGTTTATTGGTGCTACAGAAAAATCACACGGTTCTTACTACCCTGATCCCTTCACAGGAAAAAGCAAAACCTGATAAGCAATGCTCGCGGGGTGAGCTGTTTTCACACTAAATGTCACGTGATACATGTCATTTAGTATGAAAACAGCCTGCGACCATAAATACAATGGGACATGGACGTCTAACGCCAGTTCAAAAATGCCCCCAAAATCAATTGTTCAATTGTGCCAAGATGGGCAGGACATAGTGCTTTTCTTAACACCGCGCATATTTCGGCGCAACACATTTGACAAACGTTTATAGAATATAGCCAATCAAAACTTTGATGGACCAATCACAACTACTTTCAAATGGCGGTTTAAGTTTTTATACTTAGGTTGACATTGAAATTCATTGCCGTGATGCATTTAAGAGGGGGTGACATTTGTCAACTAAAATTCAGGACCGTTTTTGAAAGGCAATTTACTATGGCGAGCGGCTTCCATGTTTTATTTGTTCGTATGAAAACAGCTCACCCCCGAGCGTTGCTGATAAGTGAAGCAAAACTAACCTCATCCCGTCGAAGCCATCATCAGACCCGTTGATGGTGAGCACCGGCGCACGCGCATACGCCTTGGCCACGCGACGGTTCCTCTCGAACACTATCACCTTCGCCCAGATCTCGTCGTCTATCTGGGTCCATTTGTCGAGGACTTCCTGTATGTGTTCCTGGGGGCAAAGAGAAAAAGGTTATTCACTCGATGTTTGGTGGAACGTTAGTTATTTTATCAAATATTTTGATTTCTAGTGAGCAGTTAACACTTTCGGCTCCGCAACTTCAATTAACTCGTTAACATACAATCTTCGTCGTTTGTAGACGTTGTTCAGTCCAACATGTTAAGTCTTATCAAGAGAGATATTATCGATATATATTTCTGATTATCTGATTATGAAAATTCATCTTTATAGTTTATTTTATCTTTAGTTTATTCAGGCGTAAGGAATTGGAGAGGCACCTAAATTAGAGTTGTGCGACTATACAAAAAAATTATCTAAAACTATATTTCAATACTAAAAAAATACGATGATCCACTACACATTAGTACACATTCTAAGGCACTTATTGACTGAATATAGACAAGAACTATATCGACGCTTATCATGAACAACGCCGCATCTCAAGACACCTTGTCGTAATTTGAATTCTAACAATGTAGCACTAGAATTCCAATTGCAGGCGCGTACTATTTTGGGATACAGCGTTGTTCATGATAAACATCGATATATACCTACATACATATACTAATTTGTAGTAAATGTTATTTTAGAAATTATAATATGTAGATAATTATGTGTAAATTTACTATGAATAAACCATTGAATCTGAATCTACATAAGTGCTAGTATCTGAATAAAAACTGCTAAATTCTAGGTATAAGGTAGGGCCAACATTCGAAATAAGTAACAATACAACCCAAAAACCGATCACGGCTCAAAGTTCGTGCAATCTATTATTAAAGAAACAACAAAAAGCCAACCTTCAAGAAAAAGTAACAGCCACATTCCCGCAAAATCTTTTTCAATCCGACCTTGCAAGGTATTGCTACTTGAGATATTAATCCGTGTGGCAACATTGATACAAAAACGTCATAAGCGCAATATGGTCATGTGTTTAAGCCTTATTTTAATCTTCACAGTAGTGTTATTGTAATAGAACAAGAGCCTAAGTCGGATAAGGTAATAAGTAGTTAATACCTTGTGGTAATAATAGTAGTGTCGCAACGAGATGACATCGGAGCGGCGCCCGCGCAACTTGTTCCGCTCTAGTAATAGACTTGCGTGTGTGTTTGCTTTGCATTGGTCTTGATTAGATTTCTTAAGAAGAGTTTGTGTGCTGTAAGCCTTTATTCGTGGTAAAGACGGCAATTATTCCGGAGTCCGGTTATTTAACCAGGTATTTTTCATACTTTTGTGGAACAACTCAAATCAGTTGTTCCACAAAAGTAAACTTCGGTATTTTTTCTTTGGTATAATGATATCTAATATTTAAAACAGGTAATTTTACTTGTAAAAACCATTAAAAACTAGTAACCCAGTGAACTGTAGACTTTGCTTACCAAATTCCATGACAAATTTTAGAATTTTAAAAAGCGCAAAAACTGTATAATTATATTAATTACAGAAACAAGTTTCTAAGAATTATTCAAAAGAATTGTCTACAAAACGCAAGCTTTAAACAGTTTAAACGAAAAATACTAGATAAATTTACTAACACATTTTTCAAACCTAAACTAAATAAGTTTGAGTTTCCTGTGGTTGATAAAGTTTAAGTTTTCGTTTTGGATATTTGTCATATTATCTAAGAAATAACTCGATCCAATGATAGCTTTATAAAGATAAAACCATTTTTTTATAAAGAATAAAACTACATGTAATAAAAAATAGTTCTTCACCTTTATTGGAAAGGGAAACCCCTTTCAAGCCGGTCCATTGATTCTATGACGTCACAAACAAAAAGTTTGTTGCGTCAGTCTTAGCTTTTACGCTGGAAGTAGGTAACAATTAGTTTAAATTAAAAGACATTAGTTGCATTTAAACTTATCACGGAAATGTGGATACTATTCGTATTATATTTCATCTATTTACATTGTACACGCAAAGTGTCCTGTATTATAATTGTACTAGTGTGATACGGCAGTATAGCGGATCATCAGAAGTTTATATCATTATTTTTTTTCCTAGTCGCGATTCTAAACAAAATTAATTCCACACAGCTGAAGTTTATAACATGCGTTTTTCTTCACAGTCATCAGTTCCACACAATCTTGTTTCTACCTAGTCGCGATTCTGCACAATATTATTACCACACAAAAGACATTTTTCGCATGAGTTTTTCTTCACAGTCATTAGCTACGCACAATCTTTTTTCTACCTAGTCGCGATTCTGCACAATATTGTTGCCACACAACAGAAATTTTTCGCACGTGTTTTTCTTCACAGTCATCAGTTCCACACAATCTCGTCTCTACCTAGTCGCTATTCTGCACAATATTATTATCACGCAACTGAAATTTTTCACATACGTTTCATACGATTTTGGTCTATTTTTGACCCTTCCCTCCCCCATGGTGATATTTGGTGACATTTTCGGGGTACTAGCTATAATGCTGTTCAGCAGAGAGTAACAAAAAATTACACGTGATTTGTCCGGTGATTCCCGCTCCCCATGGTGATAATTAGTGATTTTTCTTCATCCCCCTTCCCCCTATACAGTATGACGTGATTAATGGACAAGCCCTAGGTGGGAACCTTTAAAGGTGCGATCGCACCAATGCTCAAGAACGGAGACGGTACGGAATCGCAGTGACGCATCATGGTATGCCCCCCAGACCGATGCTCAAAAGAATACGCAGACGATACCTACACACAGCAGCAGAAAAATTATATAACTTACTTAAGTGAGTTATGCTGCCCTGGTACCGATTCGATTATATAATTTTCATTACCCACAACATTTCAAAGATAGGTTCCAAAAGCTGTATTGCTAGCCTAAGATCATGCGCGCCTGGTACCATATCTTATATTTAGATAATGCATACGAAGCCATAATGGCCAGTTTGGTTTTGATCTCTATTCATCATCATCATCATCATCATCATCAGCCTATGATAGTCCACTGCTGGACGTAGGCCTCTCCTATTAACTATGCGTATAGACGCATTAGGAGGTAAATGCCCATAATCGCCACGCTGGGCAAGCGGATTGGCGATCGCAGTAATGTGTCCACTAAGATGACGCTGCTGCCCATCAACAATCTTTTATTAAATAATGGTAAGTGACACTTCAATCCCTTAGTCGACTCTTACGACACCCGCAGGAGGAGTTGGGGTGGTGAAAAATGTATTCTTACTGCCGTAACCACAAGGATTCAAAATGTATATGGGTTAATACTGTGCAGATGTAGAATCGCGACTAAGTAGAGACAATATTGTCTGGAAATGATGAATGTGAAAAATGTATGTTGCGTGGTATTAATACTGTGCAGAATCGCGACTAGGTAGAGACAAGATTGTGTGAAACTGATGACTGTGAAGAAAAACACGTGCGAAAAATTTCTGTTGTGTGGCAACAATATTGTGCAGAATCGCGACTAGGTAGAAAAAAGATTGTGCGTAACTAATGACTGTGAAGAAAAACTCATGCGAAAAATGTCTGTTGTGTGGTAACAATATTGTGCAGAATCGCGACTAGGTAGAAACAAGATTGTGTGGAACTGATGACTGTGAAGAAAAACGCATGTTATAAACTTCAGCTGTGTGGAATTAATTTTGTTTAGAATCACGACTAGGAAGAAAAAATAATGTCATAAACGTCGAATAATCCAGTATAGCGCTAGCGATATAGGTTACATGTCACGGTTTTCATACATAATCATAAGATATCCGAACTATACTTTGTTTGGTTTGGTGTTTAAAAAAAGGTAAACAATCTTGCAGTATCTTTTTATTGAAAACTACAAGTAGAAAATAAGTATTAGCAAATATACACAATATACCAAAGAAATACAGTGATTTACATTGTTTTTGATTCATTAAGTAGGGGAGACCAGGTATAAAAGTAACGCGGGATGAACGTAACAAATTCATTTAAAATTTTTCTACGACATCTATCCGAACGTCCTTCAGGGCATTAGATGCCATTTCGATTCCCCACTAACCTCAGTTACACCCACGGTGCTGTGACGGCAGGTTATGCGTGTAGTGCTATGGTCCCAGAAAAATGCGTCAAAAGTAAGTTTTTAACGATTTTTTCAATCTTAGCTAGATTTTTCATGGTAAATGCTATAGCTTGCGATTTGCATGGGTGTTGTAAAGTCACTAATCATTTATAGTTTGAGGGTTGCAAATCAATGTTTTAATGATGCTTTTTATGTTTTTTTGCTACGTGTTTGTGGGATTCTGGAAATTCGATACCCAGGGATGATTGAAACAACTTGTTACTTTCATCCCGATTTCCAAATTGGAGGCTCATTGGTACACCTATGTGCTAGCGTTTATTAAATAACTCATATACTTAGTGCCTTTTTGTCGCAGAATGTCTAATATACACAAAATAACAACAGACAGAAGTCCACCAAAATATAAATTATAGCTTTAGCTACAGTTGAGGTGATCCTTTTTTCAAATACCTTACAGGGACGCAGCAAAGACGTACCAACTGGCTCACATCACTTTATATAGACATGTAAAGTAAAGGAAAGCTTTACTTGAAAGTTCAGCGGCACTACCCAAGTCGGGATTTGTTTCTGGAAACAAATATTCACTGTCAATGAGGAGTAAAACTCATTTTTTTATCAAATTAGGTACATTGTATGATTAGCTTAGTAGTGTACTCAGAAATAAGAACAATGCAGGAAGCATTTAATTCCTTGGATTACACTTAAGCATTTGTTTATATGCCATTTAGAATAAAATAGACAGAAAGTTGATTGCTCTCACTTCATCCTATAGGTATAAATTAATTTCGTCTCATATAATACCTAATGTTAATTACATTCATTCATTGTTAATGTTCGTCTTTGAGATAGTGATATTGTAAGACTGTTGATTACTTAAAAATACAAATTACACATAATTATATTGATTATTTTATAGTTATTTACTTTGTTTCTATTATCCCTATGCACTGTTACAACCAGCCCTGGGGGTAGGGATAATTGCAACAAATTCCATCCTTCACTGTGAGCCATTTTTATATAAAACTATTCGATGTATGAAGTTTATTTTGGTACCAAAAGATACATGAAATATGTGTCTATTGCACATAATGATGCAAAATTTGACAACTGCTACCAAAAAAATTTAAAAAATCAAAAACTGAAAATTGTTACGTTCATACCTGGTCTCCCCTACACACACAAGTAGATTTTTATATGCATTTTGCAATAAAAAGATACTGCAAGATTGTTTACCTTTTTTTAAAAACCACACCAAACAGAGTATAGTGTAGAATATCGTAGCGAAATTCGAAAAGAAGAAGGAATACTGGTCATATTGTTCAAAATGTGCCAAAAATTACCCTAAATAGCTGTCTATTACGCCACAATTAAATCTGCAATAATCACCATTGTATAACACCGGCCTAACAATTCAGAATGAAATGGCAAAAACCGTGCGAAATATTCGAAAGTGGTACAATTACGGAAAAAACAAAAACAGCACGCATGCTTCGTCTTCGCGAAAGAAATAAACTTTAATATGTAAGACACTGGGTTTGTTTTGGTAATTTCCAAGCAACTAATTTGATGGAGCGCTGGCCTGTGTAAAAGCGGCATTTTAGAGTTCCGTACTCAATGGGAGAAAACGGGACCCGATGCTTTGCTGTCCGCCCGTCAGTCTGTCACCAAGTGGCTTATGATGGTCCCGTTTTATCTATTTATCGTGCTACGCATCACTTTCGCACTTACATACTTGTTAGAACCTGACGGCAACAACGACAAACGATTAAACACGGTACCATCATAAGCCTACAGGCTCTACTCAAAGTACCGCGATAGTTTTGTTGACATTTACACAAAGTATTTCTGTTGACTCAATAAATAACATAAATATTTAAGTGGGGCCCCCATACAGCGAACGAGATTTTTTGTCCTTTATTGCTCGATATTTATCAGTAATGCCAACAGCTTGGCATTTGAAATATTTACAAAAAGCTTGGTTATAGTTTTAATTTAAATAATAAAATTAATATAAAATAATTATTCAAGTTTGATGATGGACAGCCTCATAATAGTGGACACATTACTGTGGACAGCCCAGTTGCACAATGGCGATTATGGGCATTACGCTCTATTGTGTCCATACGGATAGACGATGGGAGAGCCCTTTTCCAGCGATGAACTGATGTAGGCTGATGATGTGATGTGAAATATTCAAAGAAAGTTCCATATAAAAACATGCCATATTCGTTGTTTATCTAATCCAAATTACGGAACCCTTTGTGCGCAAGTCCAACCCAGACTTGGCAGTTTTTTTGCATGTGTGCAATCTGTGGATGTAACAAACAGTAAGAACGACTAAAAAGCTGGTTTCAGTAGACCGTTGCCTTGCGGCAAAAAGTTTTGAAATGGTCTAGCACGTGGGTACTACTAATTGTAGCGTAGGGTTACCATGGGCACCATTATCATGTTAAAGCAATCATCATCATCATATCAGCCGAAAGACGTCCACTGCTGAACATAGGCCTCCTGCGAAGATTGCCACAATGACTGGTCCTTCGCCACTGCATGCAGCGGACTCCTGCGACCTTCACCAGGTTATCAGTCCACCTTGTTAAAAAAAATTTTTTTTTTTAAATATTTTCACTGTGATACCAATTAATCTAGTTTTCAAAATAAGGTGATGTGGTTTGATGCCGATTAATTCGTTTATGACAAATTGACTGAAAGAACTATATTAAGCCTCATATTCTCATATTAAAAATTATGATACTTTGTGACTTATGAGTAATTTGATCGATTAACTGAGATCAAATTTATCATCATCGTATTTCGTCCAAAATATTAAATTGTCGTCAATTTGATTTAGCTAAATTCACAATCATTAATAATATAAATATGCTTTATTACAGAAAACAAAACACAGAACAATTTAACAAAAAAGTAGCAACAGGCGGTCTTATCGCTATAAGCGCTTCCAGACAACCTTGGGGTAGCAGGAGATAAAAAAACAGAAAAATAATTATAATAAATCTTGATCGTTTATTTTCCATCGCTTGGAAGTTTTTATTAGCAAAGTTGCGTAATTATTTTCATGCATTTTTTTATTATTTTTTAATCACTTAGCCGTATAAAAAAGAAGTTAATTGTATCTGTTCAACCAAATTATCTATCGAAGCGTGTAATGACATAGCTAAATAATCACAATACATATTTTTACTTTTTTTGTCGTGGTAACCCTACTCTTCACAGTTATGGCAATTTTGCTCTCCGTTAGTGCGCCATTGATAGTGAATCTACTTTCGATTTCATTCAGCTTTTATAAATTTGGTTCTCGGCAACGGGTTTAAGTATAAACTTTACGTAATTAAGTAAAGAGTGAAAGTTGGGGACAGTTTAAAACGGAAAGTGATTTACTTGGTTTTATGTAATTGAGGAATTACTTAAAATATTGTAATGAATGTTCATATTTTAAACTTTTTGCATATTTCATCAGGTATGTTTTTGATACTGACATAAATAACTTTTTTAGTACAGATGAGAAGTGGGTCATTTACGTCAGGTCCAAAACTTCGGACTATCTGTACTAAAAATCGTCGTACGAGACACGTGCAAAAAGTGCGAAACTCGTGTCGCTCCCTTTGGTCGTGTTTTAAAACATTGCCACACGTTTCCAATTTCATGTTTTTCACACTTGTGTTGTTATGTACTATTTATTAGCATAATACCTATCCTTTCGATTGTTTCCTGTCCTTACTTTAAAAAATTCAACGAATATCGATTATCAAGGTATCCTTTATCGAAGGTAAATGAAAAAAACCGGCCAAGTGCGAGTCGGACTCGCGCGCGAAGGGTTCCGTACCATTATCAATTTATTATTAAAAAAATACAGTTAAATCAACCTACCTCAAAAACTATAGGAGATAATTTAATCAAACTAAAAATCGTTGATTGAGTTTATTGATGTGCATAACATATATTTTTTTTAGAATTTTATATCGCGTAGTTTAAAAAATAGAGGGGGGGGGACACATTTTTCAGATTTTGAGAGCTGATATCTCGAAAACGATTTGCTTAAACAAAAATAAGATTTATAAACCTTCGTATCATTTTCAAAGACCTTTCCATTAATACCACACACGCTTATATACAACTAAAAAAAAATTCTATCCCTCAGTTACATGTATGGAGGGCCCCCACCGCAATGGTTTTTTTAACAATTTAGTATCATAATTCTGTAGCGGTTTATACAACACATATCCTTACCAAATTTCGTTACTGTAGCATTTATAGTTTCCGAGTAAATCGGCTGTGACAGACGGACAGACGGACAGACGGACATGACGAATCTATAAGGGTTCCGTTTTTGCCATTTTGGCTACGGAACCCTAAAAAAGTCTGTCACTGTTTTATGTAAAACATAATAGCACTTTACCAATCCAAAGCTTTACTATGAAGTATGGTTACTAAATAACTAGGTATTCTTTGTATAAATGAAACAAATAAGTTGTTTTTCCGGTGATTTGATGCAATAAGAAAACCCCATAAACCTTGTCAATTTATCATAATCTCTGAATGCATTTCTAATGCAATCTAATCTCATTCTGTACCATGCATCAATTTGCAATATTCCGTCATGGCAACACACGCGCTTTCGCTAATATCCGATTCATAGCATCATGTAATCTAGCTTTATATTGTCGATGGTATTACTGAATAGGTTCGTTAGTGTGGCAGTTTTGTATTTATTCGCAAACGGTTATTTTTCGAAACTCCTATCTCTTTCGATTCTCCACTTTAAAATTTGGCTTGTCACGTGCAACATAAAGTTCAATTTCGTTCATTTCGGAGTATAAGTTATGAGTTAGTCTATGAAGAGTTGTAAAATGCTCTATGGTCAGTCATGCTTGATCATGTGACTGATTTATGGCTTCCTAAAGCAGCATATTGTGGCTGTTTAGATCCGTTCTGTCTTGTTTATGTCAGTTTGTTAGAAAGTTTTTTTTAACTTTTCTTTTAACTCTTGATTGTTTTTATTCAATCTATGGAATTAACCTTATGTATAAAATGTCTTTACTCCTTACGAGTATTATGTAAGTACCTAATTTTATAGTCCATTCTTTATGTTAGGATCAAAGTTTTAATTTAAATAGACTGTTTTTAAAAAAAATGTGTATCGGGTATACCTACCCTTAAATCTGGCACCCTAGTGAAAAGGGATATAAATCGAAATTTGCCACTTTACAGGAGAGCCAAAAAACGATTGGCGAAATTATTCAAAATTGCTGTGCCGAAGTGGCTAAAGAATTAGAATAACTTTAAATGTACTTTGAGTAAATACAATGCGCTCTTTCACATGCCGTCATTGATTTCTGGCTAAAATCAATAGTTTAAAAAAAAATTGACTTGTACCCGCTGAAATAAATGCTATTTAGAAATATAACCAAATTAGTACCCCTTTTCACATATATTGGACATTAGTGAAAACGGGTATACATTTAACTTATTTTATAATAACTCTTTTTGAGATGTACTTTAACGAAAAAAATTTAACTAAGTTTGTTTGCGAAATTA
Organism: Thaumatotibia leucotreta; assembly: GCA_025490895.1. NCBI lineage: Eukaryota > Metazoa > Arthropoda > Insecta > Lepidoptera > Tortricidae > Thaumatotibia > Thaumatotibia leucotreta. The sequence continues at coordinate 24,877 of JALPQI010004964.1, read as the reverse complement.
ATTTTAATGGCATAGCATGTACGTTTTTTTTTTTTTTTTTTATACCACGTCGGTGGAAAACAAGCATACGGCCCGCCTGATGGAAAGCAGTCACCGTAGCCTATGGGCGCTTGCAACCCCCAGGGGTGTCACATGCGCGTTGCCGACCCAATAAGAACTTGTACACTCCTCTTTTGAAGAACCCCATACTGTAGTCCAACGGGAAAACCTCGGCAGGGAGCTCATTCCACAGACGGACCGTCCGCGGGAGGAAGTTCCTCTGAAACCGCACGGTGCGCGACCATTTAGGTTGCAAGGTGTGAGGATGAGCGCCCAGTCGGTGGCGAGCGGTGCGATGATGAAAAGTGGACGTTGGCATCATGTCGAACAGTTCTTCAGAGCACAACCCATTGTACAGACGATAGAACACACATAAGGAGGCGAAGTCTCTCCTTAGACTTAAGGGTTCAATACCGCCTGTGAGTCTGGGATCGTCGACTATTCGGACAGCTTGTCCCTGAACCGAGTCAAAGGGTGCAAGCTGGTATACAGGTGCTCCTGCCCAGAGGTGACAGCAATACTCCATATGGGGTCTGACTTGCGACTTATATAACAGAAGTCTTTGCCCCGGAGTAAAGTATCCCCTCGCTTTATTGAGCACCCCGAGCTTTTTGGATGCCAGCGTAGCTTTTCCCTCTAGGTGACATCGGAATTGGACGTATACAATATAATTCCAAAAAAACCGACGTATATCATTGTGCACAAAATGTTAGTAACGTGTAAAAGGGAATAACAAGATTTATATTAATCACTTTATTCAATTGTATCCAAATTCTATGAAATAAGTTACAGTAAAAATATTTATTTTTTCCATTTATTATTAGAAATTATTTCCTTGAATTAGAAAAATATTACTTCTTTTCAACAGCCAAAACACAACGCTTTATAAAATGAAGTGTTTTTAAATTTCATAGTACCAAAAAATACCATAATGTAGCATTTATTTATTATTATCAAAATCGTGTCATGATTTTTTTTTCTCATGCCTTATTTTGCTAACACGGTACTCGACAAAAAACCTAAATAGTACAAATAGTCCTACTGTCCGAATTATAACTTCATGCCCTGGATGTCGTGCGCGCAGCTAGGTAAGGTAAGGTACGTTCCGTAACGCCTGAATGGCAATTTTGTATCTTATTGAGTCCCCTAAAATAACAGACTATTGAAAATCGATATTTTATTAAAAAAAAACATTGTCTATAGCCTATCGTAATGTACATTACGATACAACTGTAAAAAAAAATAAGTTCGAAATAAGCATAAATAAAGCAAAGTACGACCGAAGGGAGTGTTTTAAATCGACACGATTTACGAATTTCATTTTTGCATGTGTATCGTACGACATTTTTCAGTACAGATGGCCTTCCGAAGTTTTCAACCAGGCAAGATATAAACGACTCCTCGCACTAGTGTGTAAAGAAGTTATTTCAGTTGTTTCGGATAAAAATAGTTGCATTGCAGTACTCTGTATGGAATCTTAATAAACAGACTTTAATCGACGAGTATAAAAAGCCTGTCACTATTATGTTCTATCGATTATAATTCTTATAAAAGTGGTATAGGTAAATATAGGTACGATCAACTTGAATTATTGTGTTAATTATACATTAACTCTATTAATTTCGTTAGTAGACAATTTATATTGTTAATTATATATTGTTTTCATTCTGTTAGCATTCGTAAAAAGTGGCCAGGCATGGTTTCCGGGTGGCTGTTTTGATATTGTTCTAATCACATGTTTCTGGAGTAATATAGATATAGCAACAGCCATAGAACAGCAGCAAATACTCGTACAAGGCTATTATAGCGCGCTTTCTATATTACCTAGATCAGTAAAATTGTTACTACAATTTTAAAAAAAGAATTTGCGTTAGGTCATTTAACACAAACTAATATTACTAACATAGGTTTTAACAAATAAGCAGCAGAATTTAACTGCTTGAATTTGAAAAAAAAATACAATCATACTCTAAGAAAATCATTAACCACTAAGTAAATTAAATTTTAAAAATTAACACTATTTTAAACATTTTGTATAATTATATAACGAAATTTAGTGTAAAAGGGTACAACTTAGTACAAATCCGTCAATTTACTGGTTTTAAATGTTTAGTAATACTTTTTAATTTAGTGCAAACGGATATAATTCCCGCAAATGGATTGTATCACATGTAAAAAACTGTAATTCTAAGTCATTAAAGTCGTCTGGTACACGTAACAACATAATTTTATTCGTGAATATGGATTTATGTCGAATTGTATCTCAAAAAATGTTTTTATTGTTCGTGTAAAGTGATTTAAATACACATGGATCCTCATTATCCGAGTGACCATCAAGAGAATATGAGTAGTTATAGCGTTACACACAACAAAAATCCAAACGCCTAAAACTTAGCTACACTAATACCTTTTGTAACTTTACAACGATATACTTTTTTTGTAAGTAAGAATTTATTTCAACTTATACCTGACACTGCATGGTCATTTGTGTTAGTTATACCATATTACACGACCGTAACTCTGTCAATTTACGTGATATCTTAGATCCTTTTACACCAACAGATGCCATTTTTTTTTTGAAATTTTTTGGTATACTTAACTCAATTTGGCCAAAATTCGACTTATACCCCTTTTCACTAGGGTGCCAGAAATAAATTTAATAGAAATACTTAAATAATTTTAGAATGTTAATTAATAAATGAAATATACAATTAACATTCAACAAGTGCGGACGTGGGTAAGAAAAGCAGCATTAAGGAAGTTTATTTCTTTCTGTGATGACTTATTTTACCTCGAAACGTAGGTGTCTAATGAACTATTTGAATTCAACATCTTAATTAAATATTGTCATCCATGACTGTTCTGATCTTATGGGGCTAATAAAGGCAGCAAAAAATACTTAAAAAAATGCTAAAATTAACCAAAGAAAAAATTTAACATTTTGCACAGGTTTACTCTGTTCAACAGTCCCTGTCAGTAGAGAAAGGCGGCAAATTCAACATTTTTTCAGGAGAGAACTCTCTTCGCGCCAATTTTTTTAGAAAATTTTCGCCTTTTTCTACTGACGAGAATTGCAAGACAGAGTATAGGTACTTACCTTAATAAGTAGATACTGTAGATAGGTTCATAATTTGACTGAACATGCTCAACAAGTTATGTGATTTTTGTGATATCTTGATATTATATTTTACAAGGAATGTGGTTCCTCTGAATTTACAGATACTAAACACCGGTCGTGGTAAATAAAACAAAATAACATTTTAGGCATGTGGCGTATACTTTTCAATGCTCCTGTCTAGTAATAAATTCTTATATATTTTATAAAGTGTCATAATCATAAGGCGTAAAGCGTGTCGCAATCACCAAGGCTGGCCACACCTCGATTACCTTATTCGATGAATTTCGTACTCGGACTGACTGCGCGCGAGTGGACTAGCGAAGTGGTTCTGATTACAAACTCGTATTTGTAACAATTATATTTGAATTTTCTTCAAATTAAATCACTACAATACACATTAAATCTAGATTAAAATGAAACCGGTCAATAATACAGTTTATTTCTAGTAAATTCTGAGTGTGCCGTGTGGTGACGGCAGTAAGAATACATTTATCACCACCCCAACTCCTCCTGCGGGTGTCGTAAGAGTCGACTAAGGGATGGAAGTACCATTACTGACCATTATTTGATAACAAGTTGATGATGGGCAGCAGCGTCATCATAGTGGACACTTACTGCGATCACTAATCCGCTTGCCCAGCGTGGCGATTATGGGCATTTACCTCCTAAATACGCATTGTTAATAGGAGAGGCCTACGTCCAGCAGTGGACTGTCAAAGGCTGATGATGTGATGTGAAATTTTGAGTCCAGAAACCCAGCAGACGCTTAAGCAAGGTCAATGCAAAATAAGTAGGATCTAAACGGCATCTATATACTATTATTTGGATCTTGTCATATCCTAGTGCTGGGAAAAACTCATCTCCAATTAATCTAATGGCTTACTACCGCAATCACCGAAATTCGTAAATTTCGGGGATTTGTCTCTGTCACTTAGAGTGACAGAGAAAAATCCCCGAAAGTGCTGTGTTTGGCCATTATTTAACGGGGCTTAGATCATTTAAATGAAACAATATTTCACAATATCTCATCATCAATTCAGCCGAAAGACGTTCATTTTTGGAAAAAGGCTTTCGGCAAATTTGGGGGATACCATATGCCATAATCATGGTTAGCAGGTCGTTTAGATATCGCAGTGAACTGTACCGAAAATAAAAGGATACTGCTGCCCATCTACTAGTGCGACATATATTTAAGTACATAGACTAATTATCTAAATAATGCGCATACAACTACCAGACAACCAGTTCCAAAGCGTTCTAAAATCGAGCGGCAAATTAACATTTGTGGTTTGCGTTCAAATTCCATAGCCCAATTATTGACTAAATAGAACCAAATATTTGTTCAAACGTTTGTCCAATCGCATGTATATATGTACATACATATCGTCATATGCATTAGCGAGATTGCAAGCATCGATGTTTACGTGATGCAAGTGTTAGTCTTCGGTCACGATTATCTTGTATTTGTTGGGTTCAAAAGCCGTATGTTTTTGAAAATAGAACATTCGAATTTTAGTACAAGTTTAGACATGTTTCACTAGGGTTGTTTATTTTGTTTGCGAAAAGGACTGTCTCTGTAAATAAGGAGTTTTATTGCTCTCATTATCAGTGTATACTATACCTACATACATTATGTATTTGCTAATAGGAGCAGATGCAAAATGAATAGGAGTTTAAAATAAAAATCGTCGTAGCAAAATAATTTTAGACCTTAGCCAAGATGTGAAACAGCAAATAGGCCTACAGAGAATAATTACACTAATTACTTGCCTTAGAGACTCAATCTATCTTAATAGAGGAATGGAAAATTAAACAAATATGGATATTTGTTTACGAATGTTTATGCTGCAATAATCTCAAGATTTTGGCACCCAGCTCGGATAGAGAAGTTTTTCAATAAAATAAATCAGTTTTATGTGATGATGTTAAGTCACTATGAATGATTAGTTAAATCATAAAGATGGCCACTGTTTTGGAGTAATCACTCATTTTATTGTTCAAATATAATGCATAGTTTCGCAAGGTCTATCCATTCTAATTTGCAGACGAAACATTAAAGACGTGTGAAATCTACCATCTTCAAGATTTTAAGGTTTTTTATCATATTAAAATAATAAAAACTACAGTAAATACATTTATAGTAATTAAAAATCTATTGATTAAAAATTTGTGTTGGATGATAAACGTGTCAACATACAGATGCAGTCATTTTTTGATATACTTATGAAATGAAAAATGATTATTTGATGCTAAAAATAGAAACAAAAAGTAAACTTAATCTATGTATTTTGATAATAATTATGACAATTCAAAAGCATAATTATTAAAGCATAATTGATAGCTAAAAAAAATATAAGTGGCGAATAAAGGTGGATTTAGACCAAACAAGCATTCGCTGATTCTATCCCCCACTCTACGAAATCAACGAATTTCGACGAATCACGTTTTGTGTAACGAACGAATTTTGTAGAGTGGAGGATAGAATGAGCGAATCATAAAGGCTATAGTTTTAAAATGCTCGAACAAACTGGACGCTAGTAATTAAATATGTAGCCGGAGAGCCTGTTCACAAGGGAATGCCTCAGTAACAGTAACCTTGCAGGGTCATTTAAATTCGTTTCCGCGATCTACATTCTTGGCCTGCCGAGCCACGCATTGTTATGATATACCACTATTAATGATAGCTAACGTTACAACAGTATCTGATGAAATACATTGTTCAAATAGTAGGTACAAGTACTGACATAACTCGCGTCCTTGCGGGACTCCGTGGTAAATGTTATGTACTGCCAAAATGGTTTAGACGCTCAATTTGTGAGGGTTCGTTTAAAATAATGGATTATATTTATCATGTCGTGGAATATTTGTGCAAGCAATAAGTAGATTGCGATATGCAAGAATATTCTTACTTTTGTTTGGTTTAGCTACTTGCATCTTCCAATAGGAAGTCTTGTTTTCAAGACCTATATTAGACGATAATATTAAATGAACACACGGTTCTTTATTAAACATATTACCAGTTTTTCTAATGCAACAGTAGTAACACTACCTGTTTGATAAAAAATACATTACAGAGCAGAGGTTGTTCTAAATTGACATTGAACGACATAATTAAGAGAAAACAACATTGTTATGAATAAAACATGTTTTTGCAAATGAGCAGTTCACTTTACTTGTTTAGTTTGCAAGTGGAGTAGCCTTGATCATCCTTTGATGGCATTTGTAGCTTTTGTGAAGTAGAGCAACCTTTATTATGTTACACATTTATAGAGTGTATCTAATTTACTAAATGTAATATAGCAATCGACAAAGTGATGAGATAGGTCAAGTACAAAATTATACATAACGATCAAAAGACAATTAAGTTAAACGGTTCAAATGATAAATATATAAATAATAGCAAAGCTTTAAAAGCTTACAAAAAGGTTCTTCAACCTTTAACGAGTTTTTGCATAAGTAATAAAAACGTAAGCAGAATTTGGTCTTCATAACTTGAAATCTTATGTTATTTATACGTACTTGTGTATCGCATCAATTTACCAAAACATATAATTATACTGTCTGTATCATTTAGAACATTAGTAGATCCGCATATTTTACACGCCCATAAACCAAATAATTTATCGTTTTACCCAAATCAAGTTAGAATTCGACCTTTAGTTCTCCATTTTAAGCGCCGCGCAAATTTTACGATACATCAAGTTATTAGACTTAGACCTATTCCAAGAAGCTCTGACCTTTTGAAGTCTAGATTCAGGCAAATACCTGCGTTTAAAACTAAGATGGCTACTGTGAAGGTAAAATATTACGGTAAAGCTAATGATGAGAATTGGTTGGAGTTTCGAAATTCGCCATACTAAGTAGGATCTATAATTACAGATCATTTTTGAAGCCCCTTTTAACATGTCGACACGTTAACACTTATAGTTTACTTGCAAAACCTTCTAGACACGATCACGCTCAGCCTTACTACTAATGTACTAAATTACTAAATTGTCGGCGTATTACACTTTTAGCAGTTTGGTAAGTTGTTCCCACGTTAGTCAAAATATCTAGTTATTTGATGACGAAAGCACAAAACATAAGTTATTGTAGGTTTATTAGTCGCAGTTTTTAAATTAATACTTAATCACTAAAATAGCCCGCATTTGTAGTGAAATATTGAACATGAAAAATAAAACGGCAGCCGGCAAACTATAAATGTGTTGAAATATAGTATTTAATTCCCAATATTCCCATATCCATTTATCCTCATATAGTCCACAACCGTAGCTATCAGTAGGAAACAAAGCTTACGAAAAATTACGCGTAAATTAAAATGTAAGTTAATTTTAATTACAATGAAAGTCAACCATTCTTCTTCTTCAAATAGATCTTTTTTATATTTCGGCAATGCATTTATTGATGAGGTAAAAGTATACAATGAGCCATGAAACCTGTAAATTTATAGGTAAGAGGAGACGAGATATGCACTCTTACTATTAGAAAGTTATTTCTAACAATCTATCACGAACAAAAATACAATAACGTCTTCAGAAATAGTACAAAAACTACGTACATACATTACTTGTGACACTTCTTTTTAAGCCTTACAATGAGCTTAAAGTAGTCCACGTATGTTCCTAACAGGTGTCGTTTGACATTTGTCCGCGAACAGGTGACCATTGGAAATTGACCTTTAGCACAAAGACAAAAGGATACTAATGCGTTTTTAATGCGGACATGTAACGCGTGACAATATACAATAGTACAAATGTGACATATGTAGCTCATTGATGAATCAATAGGATCAATCGTTATGATTTACTGTATCGGGTCTTCGAAGTTATAGACGACATGAATATTATTGATAATGTTATACTGCCAAACGTAATATAAATTGAGCAACCAGTTTTGATAAAACAAATCAAACTAATGATGCGGATAGTGTACTAAAAGGAAGTTTACATTTTAATGATAGAGTGCATGGAAAAAACATTTCAATTACGTATGAAGACCGGTTTACTTATAACGATTAGTAGCAAAGTAGTAAGTAGTACTAGCTTTTTCCTTTTTTGTACAAATCTATAATGATCATAAAACTAGAACCGAACAAGGTTGTTGAGTAAGTTAAGGTATCAAATAGTAATCATGCCTTAAACATATCTTTGTAGAAACGGTTGTATAGCTCTTCGAAAAAACTTTGAAATCTTTGTCTTGTAGCATTAATTATTCAGACGTTACCTGTGTCGATGTCAACGAATTGATGATAAGAGGAAAAAAGCATTTAGACAAGTTGTTGGAACAGTTGAACGCTCTGCCAAAGACAGCGATGGAAATGATGGGGTCAGAAATAAGAAGTCAAGATCAGACTAACGTTATTAGAAACAAAATGAGATGCAAGAACGTTCATTGTGCGGATGGACAGGAAACGTTATTGTTGAAAGAGATGATAAATGATCTTCAGAAGAGTATGAATATCAATGAAGTACTTATATATCCGGTTTAATTTAAACCTAAAAACAATAAAGGAATACTAATATTTTTGGAAGATGGCAACCTGAAATATAAAATTAATTGAGTGAGAAAAATCTACAATTATTGGAAGGGTAATTATGGCACTTAATAACCGAAAACATAATTTTCGCATTTTTAATGTACTTATGAAATGTTATTGCCATCAATCAACATTTCAGCAATTAAAAATTATGAGCGTTTGTGCACATATTTACAATCTCACTGCTTACAATTACCATTTGCATGAAAGTGAAAATAAGCCATACTTCTCTGATCCATACTAAAATCTTCCCTAAATATCTACGACTTGATTTTAAAACCTATGCGATCCTCAATTTTTAAGTACGTACAAACAGAATTTATACCTCTGCTTCAATAGTCTGAACCATAAACAAAATCTCTACACCGACAAAAAACAAACTAAAGATTTAGCTGAACACTAATATTCCGGCGATAAACAAAGAGAAACGAGGATGTCTCGTCGGTCGTGTGATGTGCGCGTGAGCATGTGCGCCACACGCAGCGTCGTGAGCCAAGCGAAGGGGATTTACGTAAATATAAGGGTTCACAACATATAATTCAAAGAATTATGAAACTGAAGTACAAATTGCACTATTATTAAACGAATTGACGACTAAATTCAAAGAGTTTGAAAATAAAATTTGACTATTGACTACAATAAGAATAAATGTTTTCACCTTATCTACTACATTGCTGAAAAGCGAAAATGTGGATACTTCTCTCTGTATCTTTCATTAATTGACTGCCTGCTTTTGTCGCTTAATCGGTAGTGACTTTTTAAATTACATTTGTTATACTATAATATTTGTGACATTGCGCACTTAAGTTGATGTCCACTCTTTACATATTTTGCGAACATATTTTACGGCTAATAAAGTGAAACTATTAATAAATTTAGGCATGAAGGCATGATATAGCCAAGTGCGTGTTAAAAATAACAAATACATGTGAAAAGTTCGTTAACCTATCTTCAATTACCAATTTTACCAAATTAGACGTCTATTAATGTCAGACAGTCGCAACGATTCATTATCTCTCATTTGTTTACCGATCGCAAACTTTTGGGTTCGATTACCTCACTTACGTAATTAATGCGAACAAAAACATGATTAGTTTCGAGTCTACTTAACATCAAGCAAAAACTTGGTAAGAAACTATATTCCTCGGTGTTCTTAAGATAAAAGAATTCAAGTTGCACCGGTATATATTGTAAGGTGTATGGACTTCATCGTAAAGAGAGAAGGTTCATTATTGTGTAGCAACGAAGACAGGAGTCAGGTGCGTGAAAATGAAAGTTGTTCTCTTCCTGTTCACTGGATCGCCTCGACTCCCAGGTATGGCTGGGTACTTAGACTTTGATACGCGACAAGGACGTTGCAATTGTATCACGATAAATACGAGTATACGGTACAAGTTATTCAATAACTGAAATAAAACTATGAAAACGGATAAACTCGCGTATATTAACTAATTTTAACTTCATTCCGACGTTTCGAACACTTTACAGGGTTCGTGGTCTGCGGATGACTGACAATGGAGGAAATTTGATAGATCTACCTCCATCAAAATAAGAAAGATAAGTACAAAACTACCCACCAAAGAAAAATTACTAAACCACAGACAATAAATTTTAAGGGTGGCTGTACATACAAAATTTGCAAATTAAGCTAGTTATTCATTACAAATATTTTCAGAATGAAGACAAGAGACAAAATAAATAATCTACGCCGGTTCTATCCCTACGCCACTGCCTGAGAAGTATTTCCTTCCTTTGTATGATTGTATTGTTAGGAAGGTATCCCAAAATTGGGACCGGCAAGAAACTCATCGGGACAACTCTTTTCAAAAAACATTTGTAGTACATCTTAAGATCATCATGCATTAAACCAAAACATACAATTTTGATTAATAAGGAAATTTAAAATAATTTTGAAAAAATGTTGCCAGTACTAAAAAGGGGGGGGAATGGTCACCACCACCAAATACATCAGCCTCACGGTTTATGTCTAGACTGTTCCTTTATCAGATGAACAACTGGATCCCAAGCTGGTGGTAGCTGGTGGTATAACTATTTAAGTAACTTGTTCGAAAATTATTAAATCTTTGAATGTACTAGACTGAACAAATAAATTCAAGAACACGGCGAAAGATACAAAAAGATGATACGGAATACCGAACTCAGCTAAGTAAGCCATATGAGATAACGGAAGTATGCCACAAAAGCTGCTTGTAACAGATACAGTGAATTATTGTCACCAAACAGGTTGACTTTATGATTATTTTATGCAGCACAAGCGAGATGAAAGGAAGAGTTGGGAGCACAAATCGACTTTCACTCGGCAGACGCTAAAAAGTGAAACTGGAATCGGCGCAGCGATAAATGCGATAATAAAATCTCTTTCAGATAAGGATATGTTCTACACAATTCGTGTAAGTAAAAGCGAAGTCAGATAAGCTAATCACGCAAACGCAATTGAAGTACAATAAGCAGTGATTAATGTTAAATACACAACTGTAGCAGCAGTTGTGAAGGCTGTCGAGCTAGGTCAATAAGCGAAAGCCAAGGCCGTTAAATAAGGGTAAAATTGCACACACAAACACTAGATGGCCGATGTTGAAACATCAATAACAATGAGTTCACGAATTCGCTATTCTTAACTATTAAGATTTAACTGTGAAAGATTAACGAGTTCCATGAATTTTGTATGGAATGCATTTAAAAGAAACAAAATGCGTCGATATGCTGCACGATTGAACGCTGAACTTTTAAGGTCGGAGTTAAATTAAATGTCAATTGAAGGTAAACCATTGGAAAGGATAATACCTTTAAGGATCAAGTACGGAATCCATATTCTTCGCCCACAAGTCTAATATGGAACTTGTCAAATACCACACGATTTCTGTAACATAAAGCGTGATTCAGGACAAAACGAGTCGAGACCTCGTTTATGTATCAGAGGTATCAGATAAGGACCCCGACCGCGCTTCGAATTTCTCTCCAAAGAAATCCTCGGAAAATAAACAAGGACTAAATTGAACGGACATTGATGTCCGAAGGATTTGGCATGTATGAAAGAATGCACGTCATTGCAAATGTTTTGATGAGCGATAGCCCAATCACACGTATCATAACAATTCATCGAAATGTTGATGTTTGCTCAAGCATTCTGAAGATGCATTGTGATGCGATTATTGCGAAGCTTTTGCAAAATAAAATTGATGATGGATCATCCTCTTGCCTCCTGCTTTTATTTTGAAACGTACAATTATTTCGGTCGCTAGCCGGATGTAGAGGGCTCTTTTTTTAAGTGTCTGTTCGTGCAAGGACACCCCGTTTACCTCCTGTTCCCACATTTTTAAGGTCATAAGGATCGCTTTTTGTTCCAAACCGGTGCACGTTTTTCACACTTGTATAAAACTAAAGACGTCTACATTTCATTCCTTTTTTATAAAAATGAGTTTGTAACAAACGTTTAAGCATCATCATCTAAACACGTATCATATCAATGCCATAGACAAAAGTGGTAGTTAGAATAATTGCAGTAATGCAATAATGTTATATCTAAAGACATCATTGCACTGATATTCAATTACGAGTACAGCGACCTTTTATAACGAGTAATTACTTAACACGCAACGATATATCAGGTGGATTCACTAGTGACAATTCGTCTTACGAAAGGCTTGGCTGCGGTCGACCTAGTGACGCAATATCACTTTTGCCTACTATTTAAATGTCAAACGCTGACCCATGACATGAAGATGCGGCCACCTGTCTTACCTGAGGTAACCCCAGTCAATTTAGGAGTGTGGCGTTTGTGACCATAATGAGCAAAAGACTGCGAATTTCAAAATCATAAATCACAATCTCATATTGATTGCCAAAAGCATTGGAGATATTGTATTTGATAGATAGTTGCAATGGGATTTCCGAACGTTAACAAGACTTAATTGGGACCAGTTTATGTTGCAAGTATTATGCAGGCTAATATCAATACAAAATATTGATCGGGTTTATCCAGTTTTATCTTAACTTGTTTATATTTGTACAATTAATGAATTTATCAATAAGTGAATAAACAAGACTAAGTACTCGTATTGTATGAAATGAAGGTATGATCATGACGTAGAGTTTTACTTTCATCTCAAGTCGTGTGTGCACAGATTGCTCGTACAAAGTCGTGATTTAGCCGCAATTAAGGCATCCACAACGATTATATTCAGCGTTTACGATGACGAAACTTAAGACATAGGAACGAACATCCTTTACTTATTATGTTAAATCAGTTTCTAACATAATTGGTATAAGGATGATTTTAGATGCTTAACAAACAAAAATATGAGCTGGTTTTAGACGTATCACAGTGAATAATCATTATTACAAATTCAAGATATACGTCATGTCAACTCATGTCACATCTTTTTTGCACAATAGAATGTTCATCGTTCACGTTCAGAAAGAATGTTGCAAAAACGAAAATATTTGTTATAAAACTTAAAACAAACAGTGTCATTGATGTTGTCACGAATTAACAAGTCGAACAGGTGTTGGCCAACGGTGTCAGTTACATTGCGACATTCTCCCTTACTACGAGCCTGCTCGCGGAAACTCATGCGCAGTGTTCAGTACATCAATTCTCTCCAGTACCCATATATTAAACACATCATGGGACATTCTTATACAACACTAGCCCTAGGATACGCTCCATTAACGATTGTGTTGTGTATTTGACGCGATGATACACATAAATAAAAAAAATGATCAAGACCAATTATGAATTGACACACAAAAAAATGTTCACCTTAAGATCTCCGTCAGCAGGCTGAGATACAATTAGAAAATCCGACTGGGTAGAGTGAGATAGGTATGAGTACTATAAATAAATTTACTAATACTACCACGCTACTATTATTTTAGAATCATGGTAAAGTTGTAGTGCGTGAACGGTGACCGCTGGCAGTAGACATAGTTGTATAATTTGCATCAATACATGAAACTTAGAATCTTGTTAATTAGAATTGCGTAAGGGATTCGGATTCTAATGTCAGTCTCGTGCTTCGCTTTTAATTACTAAGGTAAAACTAGTAAAAGTACCAGTGCTCAACGCTGCACCAGTATTCGACATCTATGACAATTGCAGGTCAAATTTCAACAACCATGAATTTTCTATATTTGAATTGAAATGTTATCACATTGACATGAAGTGCCCATTTTGAATAAGTACTAGTGCAGGAGACAATATAGTCAAGACGAGACGGAATATACATTGCTAAATACCGAAAATCGATGCAGAAATAATGAATGGAAATTATTGTATGACGTTTTTTTACCTGTCATGTCTTTATGTTTTAAACTTGGCAAACACCGCATCGATATTGTATGTAAGATTGCCGCCTTGGTCAAACAAAGCTGAAATAAAAATGGAGAAAGTTTTGAATGTTTACGTTAGACATTTTTGCCTTGACTAGAGATCGTAGGTCGTTAGGATTTGTTCATAATACTTATATTCACCAACAATATCTATGAAAATACAATGAAATACATTTGTGCTAAACCAATCGCCGTTAGACGATAACGCGACAAGTAATCCAAATACTCTGTGGCAATGTGAATCAGAAACAATTAGGCCAAATAACCCCAGCTAGATGAGCTAGGTTAAGTGCCGAGCCAACTACGGCGATGAATAGTTAAACTAGTTTGGAACAACATTCTGCATGGTCTGACACACCAGGCAAATTTGCATGGGTCGCAGAGGGCGAGATTGCAAAATTTTAATCAAGACTTTGCCACGTTCGCACGTATGAAACATGCATTGTGTGTATTCAAAAGAATTTAAGTATATCAAAAGCTCCCTCAATTGAAGGAAAGCATTTTTCAAGACCGCAAAAATGCAAGGTTTTATTTTAAATTAAATTAATGCGTATATTTACCAAACTGACAAATCATCACCAGCTTCATACCTTCAGTTATTCCCCTCGTCAAAATCAATTCCAATCAAGCAAGAAAATGATTTGCAGAAAATGAAGTGTCATTTAAACCTCATTGTCAAACAGGGGAGTGACCTCACTGATTCGCTTTGTGTCCGGTAATTCTTGCAGGGAATAATGACCCTTGAACATTTTTTGTTCACTTGACATTTTCAGAAATGCCAGTTCCGGATGTTCTGATTCTATATTACTTGCACACTGCTTTGTGTGTCATCGGCAGAACAGAACACTATAATTTAAACATTGAACGTTTAATCACGAGCAGTACAGAAAATTAGGTACCTATTCACTTTAGATCTAGCTATTTGGACAGTTAATGATCATAAACAAACCTCGTACCCTAATTTTAAATCCTAAACCATAATGGCCAATAATTGGCACTAAGGCCAAACGTCAAATGTCTAGACCTATCCAAGGAACACGATCTCTAAATGAAGCAAATTCTTCCTTTTGCTAGTTCATACCAAACTGGTGTTCATACCAGCTGGTTTCCGGACGTCTATAATGGTCAGTTTGTGATTTCTTGGTCACGAAGTCGATCAATGGGTCAGAGTTGACCGGCTCCTGCGATTGACAGCTGGTCACGAATCTTTATTTGCAAACAGACGACTAAGTAGCGGTTAATGTTCGACAATGCTTTTGAGGCAAAATTCGCTTCCTGTTTATCATTTGGTCTTCATTTAATAAAATGACTTGATAGCCTATTAGAATGTATGATCTCAATATTGGGAGTTCGAATCAGGTTTGTCATTTTACTAGCCAATGAATTAAATATCGGTAATTGCTAAATCAAAAAAATTATCGATGTCTAAGCTCCGTTGTTTTTGCGCCTAATCAACGCAACGAGGACTAAAAGTGGAACTCATTAATACCAGTTTTGTTTTTTACATCGTTTGTGAATACTTGTCAAGGGGCTATTATTTCCAATTGCAGTTAGAGGGTTATTTAACATAAAGTAAAATGATGGAGATAAAAATCATATGTCAACAGGCCAACCATTGTGGATTCGTTCCACCGATTTTGCATTGATGTGACGAGAAGGCTATTGTTATCGCTATCATAGACAAATTTAAAAGAAGTCACGATTTTAATACTAAAGACGTTTTATGAAACGTCACTACGTCAACTTTCACTGTTAGTATCATAAGTCACGGCAACGTTAATCATGAAAGCAATAGAGATTCTGATTAGAAAATAGTTGTTTGTGTAAAAATGGTTACATTACTGTTAATATTGCACAAGACAATAAAACATGTGAAGATAAACCAGCAATGGATAGTAAACAAAGCAATTTATCGATAAAGATGTCTGTGGCAAATGTAACGCGGTAAGCAACATCATTGTACAAGAGTTCTCACGTCCTTAATAACTGTAGACAGTCGGAAACGATTGCAAAAACTTAGCCAGAGACAAAGGGAAGGAAAATAATTGAACATGCGGAACAATTAATACGGGAGAAGCGATTCGCTAATTATGGCTGGATTCTGGTTTCTTCTTCTTCGTCTACCTAGCGTTATCCCGGTCTTTGCCAGGGTCCGCTTTCCTGCTATATTTCTTCCACTTTGCGCGATCCTGGGCA
Source organism: Thaumatotibia leucotreta (assembly GCA_025490895.1). NCBI lineage: Eukaryota > Metazoa > Arthropoda > Insecta > Lepidoptera > Tortricidae > Thaumatotibia > Thaumatotibia leucotreta. The sequence continues at coordinate 8,636 of JALPQI010004964.1, read as the reverse complement.
TCTTCTACTGTAAGCCCATTCATACTCATGTTAGCCTTCACGACATCTAGCCATCGCATATTCGTCTTCCGTGGGGTCGGGGGCCGTCAAGGGCTAGGTTAAGGCATGTTTCCTACGTAGTCAGGTGGCCTACGACAACGATTCTAGTAGATTACGTTGTCAAATTTATAGACTCAAGCGAATTCCAACATGATGAAATACCATAAGCATTTGAAGACGTTAGAAGTTAAATGACTTCCGTCGAATACAAATAACGATTGAGATTTCTTCAAACTTAAACCTTATTAAAAGATGGTAAGTGTATGTAACCTTATTAGTGAACTTAAAGTGGATACCTAAATATCACAGTTACCATGTTTGCGAATCTTTCAACATCAAATTACCAATTAATGAGGCCTTAAATGACCCGTAACCTTTTGCTTAGGCAACATAATTTTGATATAAAAAGTTGTTTGCCTTTCCTAGTGGAATCAAATGACCCGTATAGTGAGGTCAAATATACGGGTCTAAATATATGTGTGAATATACTGGCCTCGCGTATCGACAAATATGTCCAATATTATTTAGAATAATTTGATTAATGTGTTACATCCTTAATTTGTTAATTTCGTGCTTGAAATCAATTCCGAAGTTGTTTAAAATTTTATCGAGTTGTTTTTAGGACAAATGTGTTTTTAGTTCTGAACATTAGGGTAAAGAAGCAATAAGTCAGTTAACATAATGATTAATAATTGTCATATAATTGATTAACAAATACGAAACTTTACGAGCCTTTGTCATTACACCGAGTTGAAATTGATTGCGCGTTTAGCTTATGAATATTTTGTAAACTTATTTGCTTGGTACATACCTACCTAAGTTGATACAGTAAGTTGATATATACTATTAAATCATCCTGAATACATTAGAATACCAGTCGGATCTCTTTTTAATTTTAAATCCAATCGTGACAAAAATATATAATCTTACATTGACTATTTTCCTAAGGTTTTGGACAGATACCTGCGTACACGACACGGATTAACAAGTTTTTTTCCACTGTCAATAGTACATTTTCACTACATTCCCTCATAATTCTACATTTCACGAGTCTTATAGGTGATTTAATTTCACTCACGATGATACGGATTTGTCAAAAGCAACTTGTTTTGATATGCCAATACGAATCCACAAACGTGTCCTCGTGAATGATATCTTATGTTATAAAATAGGTATTCATACTAATTTCACACACTATTAAACGTTAGACAACATGCTCCAATTTTAGCCCTTTCGACATCGTCACCAATCTACCTCGACTCGGTCGATTATTCCACAAGGGAGCTCACTACCGCAAGATTTCTCCAATGCATTTGACATAATACGACCATATTTACCGACAAACTTATGTCCTACAAAAGGCAGTAAGGTTTTTGAAACTTGTAGGAGGTTAGGCTGTTTTTCTTCTGAGTGTTATTAGAAGAGTAGCGAACCGTGAACATCGCTTCGATAGCTTGATTGATGCGTAGAAAGTCGATATGATTAGGCGTGTACTAGTAGTTTGATGTTATTGGATATTGTTACAAAGTGCCGAAGATAGGTCAATTATAGTTGATATGAGTGACGTTAAAGATAAGATTGTTACATAAGATTAAAAATTACATACCATAAGATTTAAAGCGCTGATTGTTTAAAAAGAAACGATATTAAAAATTTCTACCTGGGTACCAGTAAAAGAATATTATAGCAGTTCAATTATTAGCAATTTATGTGTAAAGTGAACATTTTGCTAGATTATTATGCCGTTCTAATATTTAAAAAAAAATGGCAAATATTGGTAACACCAGTAAAATTGGGCCTGACTCACTAACATTAAGGAAGATTCTCATCTCCAGGAGCCTATTTCTCGAAAGCTTGTAACTTGTAATACAAACGGAAGTCCTTATCTAATTAATAGTGTAAAAAAGAGACTTCCACTTGTATTACAAGTTACGAGCGTTCGAAAAACGGGCCTCAGGTCGCTTATGGTGGTCCTGATTTGACCGAAATAGAAGAGGCGTATATCCAGTGGACTGAACTTGGCTAAGATTTGACGCCAGTAGCAGGCATATTGCTTACCTTATAAAGTTTGTCTTTCTGGTACCAGACGTCTTCCTCTTCTTCTATCTGAGCCGATATGGCTTGAGTGAGATCATCGCGTGAGCGAGACAGGATTTTCCGCCGAGACACCATCTCGCTCCCCGACACCGCCTCAAATGGACCAAGGCTGCAACAAGGAATATCATGTTAGGAAAAAGCTGAAGAGTTTAGAAGTAACCTTTAGAGAAAATAAGGAATTTTAATGAAACGGTAGAGCTGTTATCGGACGCAATAATATTCATTTAATACTATGATCATAGGGCACTTCACCCTTTTTACAAATAAGAAGTGTATTTTCAAAAGGGCTTATTTCCACTTTGGGCACTCTGTCAACAAGGATTTTTTTTTTATGTTTTCGTAAGAGAAATAATCTCTATTGACAAAGTGGAAATATAGAAGCCCTTTTGAAAATACACTTCTCAAATGTACAGGGACCAACATCCGATTGGAGAAAAACATCTGATGTTCCATTCTGTTCCGCCTACTAATGTCTCAGGGTATGGAACATGAGATTTTTTTCTCGAATCGAATGTCGGTCTCATAGTCAAAGTTCATCTATATGACCTCAAAATTAATCTGTTTAACTAATTTATGTTTAATTTATATCCGCTGAATCGACGCGACTCCTATTGGAAGTTTGATATGATATTACAACCATGGTTTACTACCTACTCAGATGTTACTGCATAATGAAACCCATTATAGATTCACAACATTGGAAGCAGCGAAAGTGACAGCGAACTTAAATTACCTTATTGAGAGCTCATTGTACCGTCACAACAAAGTGTCGTTAGAAACCTACAACTTAAGCTTGCAAAATATAACTCAATGCATTAACAAGCAAATAACCGTGCACCCTAGGAAGTTATCAACTAGTCAAGAAAACTTTCATCTAGTTAACCCAACAAGCAAATTCTAACCACAGCGCTCGGATGTGGTAAAGAAAATGGTAGTTAGAAACCCGATACATTTGCAATGAAATTATCTCTTTATTTCAATGATTTCATAGGTTGGCGTTTTTACAAAAAATCTATAAAAGTAAAATACAGTAGAATCCGTTTATAATAACGCGCAAGACACCGATGATATTACGTCGTGCTAACCAGAAAACGTACTAAAAGAAGTGATTATTTTTCCCTATTCTCTGCCACTTCAAAATTTTAATAGAGTGACACTATCACAAAGCAACCAATTACACATTATTTATCGCCAACGCGACTCCGTGTTAAACGGAAAAGAAAGAAAATTCACGAAGTGTGCCACAAAACGGTCCCCAATTCAGCATAATGCTTACGCTTCTCATAGTCAGGGATCGGATTCCGGTTTTTTCTCCATACAAAAGAACGGTTCGAATTCCGTTCTTTTTTGTTCTTCGGTTTATAGTTTTTTTGGTAATGGAGTAATTGAAAAATATGATGTTAATAGTTACATAAAATGTTGAATACTACATAAAGAGTGTACAACATTTAAAGATATTGAGCTATTTCGAGGTTTTTCTAAAAAACCGGTTCCGATCCCTGCTCATAGTATTCAGCCAATTCTCAATAGGTAGTCGAAATGCGCATGCATGCTGATATTTTCACCCTTACGAGTAAGTTTGAAATCCCTTGATTAGCTATCACTATCAAGCTATCAGCCCACTTAAACATGAATGAAAACTACTCGTCATCATAGAATCGTAACACAACGAGATGTTGATAAATGTTTAGATTAAATCCCGCCATCAATACTTGATACAATTGTTAAACTTTCTATAGCAGATTAAGAATACGTAACTATGGAATAGACAATAGTGTAGTGAAAGCCGGGTTGTTAGCACCTTTGGTTATTACTTGAGTACTTCATCAGAGTCTATTCAGTTGTAATTGACGTAATTTTTCAAAATAGCTGACGTATACTTCTTAAAAAGGACGTAACTCCTTAAGATTTTTTACATGCATATGACTTATAGTTTCTTAACTTTTAACGTGAGAATCATCCGGTATTGGTGTCCATTCGTTTGTAACAGGAGTCGGCATCGATAGTGTTAATTCGTTCACTATATACATAATGCGTCTCTTTCGCACCGATTTTGTCGTATTTATATGAGTGAGATACTCTGATTAGATTTAAGCAATTACTATTATAGGTTTTTGGTGTATACACATAATTTATATGGCACTATTTATTTCAATGTAGTATGAAACGTCAAATGTTTTGTAAAAAAAGAAGTTGCTAATTATGTGCACCAGCAGCCCTAGCACATCTTTTGTTTGACCGCAAATTGCGGCGTTTCCGCAGCTAGAACAGTGCGGGAAAATTTTTTTTCGGCGAGGGTGAAAGTTGGAGCCCGAGTGAAACGAGGGCGACAATCACCCGAGTTAAAAAAAAGTTTTTGCACGTGTAAGGGACGATTTTTTTCATAACAAGTGCGTCTAAAAGAGAGATAACCGCGCGCGAAGCGTGCGCAAAGTTCGTTTTTGCGCACTAGTTAGGAAAATAATATTAGACAGGTAGGTAGTTGCTAGAAGGCTTCGACATGCTGTCAAACACAAGTTGTGCTAGCGCCGCTGGTCATTATGTTAGATTTTTATCTAAAAAAATGAATGCACAATCTGTGAGCGCAAGTGTAAATAGGACAGCGATAATAATCAGAATGTTTTTCTAAGATCTCATAGTGACTTGGTTTTGGGACATTCTCAAAAATATGTCTGAGCACCAATTGCCGCGACTCATTTGATATCATATAAAATATACGTATTATGGGGTCGTGGCACGTAGAGGTGAACACAGATTTTATTTACCATTTTGTGTTAGATATGTTTTATAATGTGTATCTAGACCGTTGGCGGATGTTGCGACATTATATTGCGTTGAATGCTTGGAAGTATGAGTGTCCTTGTGAGTTAAATGGTTGCTTAGTTATATTGAATTATATTAAAAAAAACTTCTTACTTGGGTCACTTTTATATTTGAGGAGATAACAGTTGTTTTATTACGGTCTGTTCAATAATAGGTACATAATTAATTAAATTGTGGTTCGATCGAGGACTATATTTTTGTGATCTTTAAAAAACGATTGCTAGAAACAATAATGAAAACTTATACTACTTTATAAGAAATGAATAGCAGATAAATAGGTACATATTTGGGAGATTTTACTATCTGTATTTTATCTGTTTATAAAACGCTTAAAATTTGTTATACAATTGGAAGTCTTTAGATAATGAATCATGTTCAAAATAGACTCCCTACCACGTATAGTTATTACAAGTGTTTCATTTTATTACCTCTTATATCAGTATAGATGGTAAATAAGGCGTATGAACAAACATTCTAAAAATAACATTATGTTGCTTAAAAAAAGTTTTATCTCAAAAACTTGAATGCTTACCATCAGTTCTACTAACTACTAACCAGAACATTCTAAATCCAAGAATTTAACAACTTTGATGAGTCAGTTAAGGAAATACCTCATGTAAAGCCTGTTAAAGTTAAGAATTGTGTACCTTAACACATTGTAACTAAGCCAAATATGAATACATGTTTTTGGCGTGATGATACCAGATACCTGAGGCACCTCCACCCACCATCAATATATTGCAGATTATTCTGCCTTTATACGGCAACCCATTACGGTATACTGTCATAAGTCCTTATGTGGTAGGTCATTGGATACGATAATTATAAAATTAGCTTTAATAGCTAATGATTAGAGATATACAGTGTGTAAATCTAATACGGGAAATCAATTAAACCAGGGATGGGATTCGTTAGTGTAATCATGGATTACAAGGTTTTTTTTAAGTTACACGACCCCACAGAATTTTTTAGATTATCGGAGCAGCAATATAGGTACGAACATTTGTTATTGTTGATATGGCAGTTATGTCATCTGCTTTTGAAATTAGCTGTCAAGGAGTGCTTAACTCGCGTATGTTGCTCTACATTGCGCGCCGAATTATTTTGTATGGAAAATTTTGTTGCTCTAATTTTAAGTAAAAGTTATTTGAATATACTTATTATGTCGTAAACACAGGTCGTAAACTAATACCCGTTAAGAGCTTCGCCCGTATTAGACCTACATCCTGTATAATACCAATAAATTATTTTTCATTTTTCATTTCAGATAATAGAGATTAGATCAGATAATACCTAATACCGGTACCTACCTTAGTCAGCCAGTTAAAAGCGACACCTGAATATAATAATAAATTACAACTTACCAAACACTAAATATTCAGGTAGCGTTTTTAACTGGCTGACTAAGGTAGGTATTATAGGTATTATCTGATCTAATCTCCTATAACTTATAAATGATGTATTATTAATTGAAATAAAGTTTGGCTAGTGTGTCACTGACTTGAGGCACAGACAAAAAGATTCGGTCCTTGCAAATTTCTGGTGTTGTCACCCGAATTGAATATAGGTATTTTAATTATACGTATGCCTATTGGATAAAACATTTATATTGTTTATATAATCCACTAGTTAATAGGAGATGCCTACGTCCAGCAGTGGACTATAGGCTGAGGATGATGATGATGATATAATCCACTTCGGAATATAACTTCACGGTCACTTAAACGAAACATCTCCAAGTTCAAACAAATAAATGGAAACCAAACAAAATGCTTCACACCTCACCGTAATCGCGATTAACTCACTTTCTTCGAGAAAATTGAGGTAAGAAAACCGCTCTCCACTTTCCCATTATTAATGGGTTGGGCACAAATTGATTGGCAAGGCATTGCTAATGGCCATGCAAGGGCATTGCTACTGCATTACATGTAGTAAATAGGGTTGTCATATTTTGTTTTAAGATATATACCTATGCCCCATTCAAATCGTTCAGTATGGGAAAGTCTGAAACTATAAGACATACGAAGATTTGTTCTCAGGAACCATGTAACTGATTTTGATAAAAAGAAAAACTGCATTCATACGTTTGAAAAAAAAACTGTACCCAGCTAGGAAATCAAACCCGGTTGTTTTGAAAAAATAAAATAATACTATTGCTATTCAGATATCGTTTGTGTAGGTCTCAAGCAGTAAATGTCTTTAAGAAACATGATGTCTAAAATGAATGGAATTCATTGTTTTCACGTACTTAAGTATTTATTTACCCTTTAAACCGACATACTTGTATATAGTATATGTCGGTTTAAAGGGTAAAGAAATAAAATATGCACAGTTAAATATAGTAAGTATATTTTATATTTTACGTGCCTATGTACTAAGTAATAGGAGATTAATGATTATTGACAGTTTAGTGTTCGACTAAGTTAAAAATAAAGTTTTAGTACTGATGGCCCTCTGAAGTTTTGGACCTGACGTAAAAACGAGCCAAATCTCGGAGTAGAGCCTAAAAAAGGCACCATCTGTACTAAAAATAAAGTATATTAGCGTACTTTATGCGAGTAGAATACTTTATATTATAGTAAATCTGGTAACCCTAGCACTAAAGCTAAATAATCTTAAAGTGTATGTGATTGTAATTATAATACTTGGGTAAGTGCATGGGTTCTTAGAATGCTGGTTTGCTTGGAAACTAAAGATTAGCTATTCCTAATCGAATTTTATAACATATCTAAAGTATAGTCTTTTAAAAAGATCTGTTTGTGACAATAAAATTATCCAGAGTTATCATATTTTATTCTTTCTTTACCTTTAATAAAAAAACACTTATGATGGTCGGAAACAACATTGCACGTAGTTTTTGCATTATAAGTAGAGCAAGACTCATCATTTTTAAACACTTGCATTTATTTTGTGCTTACAACACATGTAAATAATGTTTACAAATGAATCATGTTCATACAATTGTACGTGTCATATCCAGAACTTCCAAATTCACTGTACAGGTGTAGTGCAAAATCTTTTCTCTTCGGCTTTTCACGGAAACATCCGAATTCATATTGCTGTCACAATGAACTTCAGTATATATTGCACTGAAGCTAATTGAGACAGGGAGATTAATTCGGACGTTTCCGTGAAAAGCCGAAGAGAAAGGATTTTGCATTACATCTGTACATTTTAATACAGTCTTAAAAAACATAAATATTAAGAAAAAATATCATTATCTGACACAAATCCGTCTCGTGCTCAAAAAAATAGGCTTGTTTTGTGTGATGAAACGTCAATAATTAAATGGTGTCGTATGTGTGAATTAAACTGCTGGGCAAAGTCGTTTTACTTTATTCTCAACGTATTAAAACAAGCTAGTCTTATCTAAACACAATATGGTGTTTTCTTATTAAAACCCATAAGTATTTTATTATGTATACGCCGAATTGAATGAGAGGAACTGATGAAGGTGACCAACCAATGCCGACCTCAATGCCGCATTATTGTTCGGCTCGGAAGGAAGCCGTTTGTTGCAGAAGACACATATATGTTCAAAAAGACATAATACCCGGAACTGGAACCTCAAATACAACCTTAAGTTTGATTACTAAGATATCTTTTTAAATGGCTGTTGAAAGAGATAAGTTTCTTTGATGGGTTGGAATCGTTCAAAAGTCTGATAGCACCAGGAA
>JALPQI010004963.1:0-64122 GCA_025490895.1 Thaumatotibia leucotreta | reverse complement strand
GGGGCGGATTTTTATTTTGTTGTAGTTTTTAAAAAAATTCCAAATTTGTACTTTTTTACTTTTTTCTACTCAGAATCACGAGCTTTTTCGATCTTGATAGAAATATAAAAAGTGTCAAAAAAATCCATTGGGTTACTATTTTTCATACACTTTCTTCGACCGTAACTCCGTTGAAGACAAAAAAGTGTATGGAATTCTCTGGACACTTTTTTCTGCTAATGAGGATCGAAAGAGCTCGCGATTCTGAGTAGAAAAAATATGAAAACATACAAAATTGGAAAATTTGAAAAAACTACAACAAAATAATAATCCGCCCACCTAGCAACATTATCCGAAGAACCTAGGTCTCCAAAATCAATCACTGAAGGCGTCGTGCATCATTCTTTATTAACAGCGCGCCGGCCTACAGCGGTTTACTTATTGTCTTAATGTTGATATCCGTACGCCTAGACAAGATGCCATCTGCAATCGTATACGAAAAACGATAAGTCATGAGACCATAATATCGAATAGAAATGGTCACGTGACTTTTCGTTCGAATCTGTCATTCTCATAAATTTTTTACTTGTCACTTATCGTATACGATTACCGATCATCTTGGCCTGCAATAGTGGTATATCTCCCGATGTAAATTAAATTAGTATTGTATAATATACACGACACATACATGTATTAGATACCTAATTCCTTAATATTAATGGAGGCAAATTTATCAGGACTTACGTTCTCATCCATTTTCAGAACTGAGTCCCAATGAAGAAGCGCGGCAGGCTGTGATACGCGAGCTGATCAGTACAGAGGCCGACTATCTCAGGCATCTCATCTCCTTAGTGCAGGTATCGAATGCTATCATTATACAAGTAACATTGTATTAAGTATACACAGTGAAACCGACTAATTGCTCGCAAATGTAAACTCTAGTATGCTTAGCACATGATTGGTATGTCGCCGCGAGATAGATTTTTCATCTTTTACTAACTACATGTTGGTGAATATAGGTATTTAGAGACAATTAAGTGACTTTCATATTCACTGCTATAACTGAATAGCTGGATCCAGATAAAGTATAAATACAATCGGGAACGGAGACGATAATGATGATTTGATAATACGAGTATTAATGTGGGTAACTTGAGGAACCTCAGTCATTACATTTTTAACCGACTTCAAAAAAGGAGGAGGTTCTCAATTCGACTGATTTTTTTTTTTGTTGTATGCATGTTACCCGATATCTCCGAGAATCGTGAAACCATTTTTTTTCTGTGATCGAACATGTATAACCCAGAGATGGTCCCGTTGGCACCAAGTTGCGGTCTGATGACATACAAGATGATTGTGTGATGATTTACAAGAATTTGCATTCAGAAAGTATGATATGAGGAAACCGATGATGGAAACAAATCGGGGATCTTGGAGAAATCGCTTGAAGTCGGGTTTTGAAATGTTTAATTTGTTGATTATATTGTATTCATTTCTCGCTAGGGTAGAAGCACCAATAGATGACTGCCACCCAGAAGTTGACTGATAGGTCTAAAAATGTGAATAATTAAATCAGGAATAATTTTACACGCCCGGGATTATTTTTCTCACACGCGGCAACACTATGCTGCGTCTCACATGCAAATTCCCAGACAGTTAAACCACGCACGCGGCAGTTAGCGGTCGTTGAGTTTACGCTTCACGCTAAAATCGCGTTTTGTATGGGATCCTTATTAAGAAAAGCCCTCAAAAATGTAAGCTTTTAATTACGTAAAAAATCAAATATGGCTTTTATTTACTTGATTCACTTCAGTATAGATTTTAGGCTAATATCTCTATTGTGTATATTATAAAGAATATTTTATTTTTATTAATTTTATGAGATATTTGCTGGTCAAGTTATGGTTCCAATATTATGCGTTCGGGCCAAAAGATGAACGACGGTCAACTTTTGGGCAAAGGCTCGTATTTTCAAATGCTCGTGTAAATTACAATAAAATAGCTAGATTTAATATTTATACTTAAAATTACAATCAGTTTTGTAGTTGATTTTTTGACCAAAAGATGAACGACGCTTTTTCCATGTAAAACGTTTTTAAGTTATTTATTTTTGTATGAAAACGGGATTGTTCAACTCAAGAATCGCTGTCCAAAACGTGAACTAGGGAAATTTACTGGTTCATCTTTTGGGTTGGATTCCAATAAATGAATTCGAATCAACTTAGTTCGTTCATTTTGTTAATGCGGTGTCCAAAACATGAACCAACTGATTTTATTGACCGGTTGAATTTGGGAAAAGTTGAACTTTTGTTCTTAGAGATCAGACTGTTACATAATATACACCGAGTTTATACTTCATTAAAAGAAGGTTCCTTAGGTCAAATACAATTAATTTATCTAAGAAACTAACGTTTTTACTTTGATCTGTTCATCCATTGGGTTCTTGCCGTTCATATATTGGTCTCGTTATATTGCAATTATGCTGGTTCATCTATTGGGGTCAAATTGTTCAGAGATAGGGCACGTTGTTCAACTACTGGGGAATTTGACCCCTTTTTTAATATAATCATTTTTATAAAATGACTGAAGTTTAATACGAGGCACGTAAATAACTTATTCTAAACTCTATAAAATGCGGAATCATATAAAAAAATAAAAATTGATAAATATGAGTTACATCATATAGAAAAAAATATTTAATGTTGGGAAAGTTGCTTAACTGTTCATCTATTGGTGATTTTACCCTAGTTAAGTGTTGTTTATAGGTAGAGTTAGAAAAACGTATTTCTGTTCATGGCTCATGTTTCACCCTGTATATCTATCTACAACTCGTAAATTAGGGCTGGCCGTAGATAGCAATGAGGTACCTACTTGATTTCTTGTAGGTAGGTCATGCGACTAATAAAAAAGGTTCGAAGAGATCCCAGCTTTCTTAGAGAATCCCTTTTTAATAAGGGCTGCCATTCTCTCTCAAAAGGTTGTTTCTTGAGAAATGATCGGCATATGCATCAGTACATAGTATAAAATAAGGTCACTTTTTCTGTCCCTATGTCCCTTTGTACGCTTAAATCTTTCAAACTACGCAACGGATTTTGATGAGTTTTTTTTAATAGGTATTATTCAAGAGGAATTTTTAAATGTACGTATAGTACCCGTGCGCAGCCGGGGCGGGTCGCTATAGTTATGTATAATGTATATCACGATCAGTACATAATATGAAAAGTGTAGTTTAGTGAAGTAGTGCATACTACTTAAGTAAGTGGTCTTGTCACAAACGTGTACACATATAACAAATAACATGTTTAACCAATAGTAACTAGGTTGATACCTATGTTGTATTATAAATAGGTACAAGGAAACCAAAAGATTATTGCAATTTGGGGGCATTATGGTTAATAAATAGGTTGAAGTTATAGTCGCAATACCTAAATATTACTATTATCGGTGATTTTTTTTAAATTTCAGGCCTCCTACAACTTTCAAAAGCCGTCTAGGAAAAAAACCAAAAGCCTCTATTCGGAATTCAAAAACCTCACAGGCAACGGGAAAGCACAAATATTTTGGCAACATTGTAGGTAAAGTCCATTTCAAATACGAAGGCCCGATTCCACTTGACAAAATCATTAGGCGCCAACAATAGGATCAGTGATAACTGATAACAAAAGATACTTGGCCAGACCCTTTTGCGGCGTCATATTTTTTGCATACATCGGTGTACGACACGTACCAATGTTTATTGACAAAAGTTTCTAGTGGCATCGGGACTTCGTATTTGAAATGGACTATACCTGCTATTATTACAACATATATTCAAATTCTTCTTCAATGTAATTTCTAAAGCGAGAAGCCTACAGTTGTGTCATAAGCAGTGATCGGATTAGGTAGTGCCATTTCGGGTGAATGACCTTAAACATTATACATAACATGGATAAGCCTCGGGATCCTGGGACTTATATTTTTTTACAGAACAGTTTCTTGTTATGTCATTAATTGAAGAAACATGAAAAAATAAAAGGATTTTGTAATTGTGAATACATCTTTTATTTAATGTTTTTTATAGCTGCTACGAACAGTAGTAAAAGCAAAACAATTATTACAGAAAATTCTATGACCGCTCTACATTAGACCATTAGAACATCAGTCCAGTTAGAACGAAATCAAAGTCCAGTGAGATCGGCCAAAGAGTCCCAATAAAAGTGTCTCAAAGTCCGGTAAAGAAGTAAAAATGATTGATTAAACCAATCATTTAACTACGAGTGTGAAATTAACAACTAGAAAAACATTAATAAACGCACACATATGACAAAATTAGCTATTGTGGAAAAATACCCTTAAAACCATGTTCGATAAGTAAAATTAGACGATTTTTTATCAATATCAAACTGAAAGTAAACAAAATAACTATAAAATTGTAAATTTTCGAACTAAAATTTTACTTTTCATATTAAATGTCTGGCTTAGAAGTTATGTCCACACTAAGATAACGTACCGAAGTCCCGCGAAATGGCACTACCTAATCCGATCACTGGTCATAAGGGATGATTTCAAAATAACGATAACTAAAAGAATGTCAACTGTCATCAGTTTTCGTAGCCAGCGTAGATAGGAACACAAAGTATTTTCCAGGAAACCAAATTTCCTTAAATTTTGATATGACTAATGCACTAGACATAAATACCAAAAATCCATCTTAATACGCTCACTGCATACATAATAATACTTACATTAGTTTAAATGCCAGGAATACCAGGATTCAAACAATTATTTTTCCATAGTTTTTACCCGTAAAGGTTTTAGTATTCCCTCACACTGGTAATCAGAATCTAATGAACCAGATAGATTGACGCGAAGTAATCGGGCAGTAATAGAATTAAATAAATAGGTACTTGACAGGGGCTGACATAACTGCAACAAACGTGATGTTTTACCATGTTTCACTCTACAAGTAATAACATATTCACAGAAAGGTACAAAACCCTTTCGTGCACGGGTGCGACTCGCACTTGACCGCGGTTTTTTCCCTCTAGTAACGACTCGCACAACAATGATGCAAACATTATACATTCTATTTACGCTTGGTCTATGTAAGTTGTTATGAAAAATATGATTCGTCATGAAATCGCCGTTTATTCGGGATTTATATTTTCCCGTTGTTAGGATTGGGACAAGATTACCCGAGGGAGTAGCTATTCCACAGAAAGGTTAATCCTCGAAATATCGAGGGCACTAGGTGGCTCGCAGCGACTGCAGGGAGATCGATCACCGTGCTCCTCCTCCCCATTCAAGGGTCTACGAAGGGCAAGAGGGAGCACGATTTGACGCACAACTGTTATTGTTTTCTATTAATAAATGTCTATTGTCCTCTTTAAGAATGCTTCTAGTGTCCATAATATTCGATACAGGCAAAGCTCTATATATTAACCCATTTTGACCAACGGACGGAGGGGCCGTTTGAAATAATTTGATTATGTCTCGTTATTCTAATAGAATTAAAAAAGGTTGTGCACAATATGTATATTTCATTACGTTACAAACCAAAATGTGAGAAAAACAAGAAAGGAGCAACATCTGAGGGCATAGAGGAAAAATAAAAGATTAGAATGGACTCTCAATATGTGTATTACTTGTGCTTAATCACAAATAATTAAATAATTATATAAGTACGACTAGGGTGTAGACACCCAAGTTCTATCTGAAGTAAAGTAGAAGTATCAGTGCTCAACACTGAACTACGTAGTATTCAAGGGCACTTTATGGCTTTTCATCATCATCACTAGAAATTAATAGCCGTGTAAATCTAATGGAACTTTTTAATCTAGTTGTTGACCGGGAAGAGCTTAAAACTCTATTTAGATTTGTGCTTTTACGTTATACCCGAGACTGGCCCCTTAAAATCGTATCCCTCGACTACTCACCCGTATGATGAGATAAATGTTGTCTATTTCTTGTGTTGAAACATTAAAACTGTTTTATAGCTATGAGACAGTTTAGTTATGTATGGTATTGAGTATGCTTCAGCTCAGCGCATACCCAATGCCGAGTGCAGGTGTTACATGTGCCGAGAATAGGTACGGGTACTGATGATGCATATAAATAATTATATCTCGATGATGATGATGAAAGTAAATAAAGTAAAGTTCTAAATAATAATATACTATAAATGAACATATATTTCCTTAGCTTTAAACCTATGAATGCAGTCGTCCGTTTTTTTGTGAAAATAAGCCAAATAGTTTTACAAGAAAGACATGCAAGACTTTTACTTTTAACATTACTATATCATAAATCATTGATTCATTATTTCTTTTGTAAAGTAGATACCTAATACGATTTATTCTAAACAAGTTTTAGCTATTATCAACACGCCAATTAATTCATAATTACTATACATACGTGAAACTATTTATGTATTGATTCGCTATCAAACATAAAGCAGGCTTCCTATGCTACCTACATCATATTCATAGTAGGTATTTGTACAATGATGGATGCGCCCGCAGTCTCCCGGCGAGTTTAACCTCGGCATCGCCGCAATGGATGTGACATACGGAATATACGGATGCATTATGTACCTATCTACCTCAAAAGTCACAGAATGTTTCATTGCTGAAAATGTGATCCATTATAATTAGGCTTTTCGGCTACTTACTGATAGAATACGTCATGTTACAGAAATAATATTATACCTCGAACGATAAAAGAAAGCTTCCGTTAGCAAATCATTTCGACAATCGGCGATCGATTTAGCGACATAGCGTACTGTATTACTTATTAATACGACTGTTTGGAATTATATAGGTCACAACATAATTATTATCCTACTCTCAACCTCACATTTAACCCATGGTTCGACCAGTAGACGACAGTCGTCAACAGCACACTAGTATATTGGGGAGTGGGTGCATGACGGAACTTAATTATAGTTTTGACCGGCTAGCTTATAAATTCGTGAATATATTATTCGTGTTAAATATTATACTGATCAAAATGTATGAATAATAAATCAAAACATACATAGTTTAAGTATGTTTATATGTTATTTGTACTTATAATTAGCTAGCGTTTATCATACCTACAACTTTAGTCACTAAAACTAAGGAGTACTATATTACTGTACTGTCTTTACTAAAAGCCTAAACAGGAAAATAATAAGAATCATTCTCAGTAAGTTATTCAGAAAAATATTAAGGGTGTATCCATTAAGAGGTATTTTAAGAAAATGAAGGAAATTTTTCAGCTTTGATTATTTACTTTCGGCGCCTACGGGGTAATTCTTGCGCAGGGGCGTAGGCTTGTTAATTACCATTGTTTTGACTTATTGTCTATAATTAATTACGTTGTTTTGTACACAAATATTTGAAAATAAAATACTGTACCGTAAGGACGATAAAAGCCTGTATTTTAGAGACATCTAATTACATTGTTTTGTGCCGATGACTCAAATAAATTATCGTAAGTACCGAGGTACCTACACTTTTCTATATCACAGATAGGATATTTTACTTAAAGAAAAAAATATTTATTTTTTGAAACTTATTGTTAGTAAAACTGGAATCAATGATTAAAGAATCTGGAGTATTATAAATGAATATTTTACTGAACGATAACATTATTTATTTCCATTTAAAAAACAAATTTCTTGCTTGAACCGGGAATCTTAACTCATTCAATATAAAAATTCATGGTTTTAGTTTGTTTACGGCACTATGTTATTTTGCAAACAAATATTCTTATACACGTATACGTATACGTATACGTTGAAGCCTTAATAGATAAAGCTACAGGGTATTATTTTTTTCCTGTAGCTGGTTCAATTCCCGATTTTACCATGAAATTATTTTAAAATCTATGAATGCAATTCACCTTTTTATTTAATTCGAAATAATGTCTTCTTTCAGAAAAAGTTCATTTGAAACAACTTTGTATTCAAGATATAGCCAAAAAAATGAAGTTTACCACTTTTCGACTTTATTACTACTGAAAGAGAGTCGAAAAGTGGTAGATCACATTTTTTGTTGATTGTACTGTTTCTGTGGCATTTGTCCATCTATTTTTTCAAAAAAAAATGTAGAATATTTTAATGCGGTTTAGGTTTAGCTAAGTTTTAACAAAAAAGCAAAGTTTTCTTCCATTAAAATACATATGCTAGTCTGATGTGACCACTGAAATAGTACTTAAATTTTTGGCGGGAATTATTAATTGCCCTTTTACCGACTAAACTGTTACACTAGTCTAGTTTTATACAAAATATAACGAACTAAGTCATCCTTTGTTTACATGAATTCAGATATTCATGGCAGCGGCGCACGCGCTGCAGGACAGCGGCAGGATGCTGGCGGTTGACACGGCGCGGTTGTTCTCGAACATTCCCGACGTCCTTAACGCCAGTCTCACCTTCTGGGAAGCTACTTTCTTTCCTATGCTCCAAGATGCACATGAAAATGGAACTCCGTAAGATTCCGATTTAATAGAAAACAATACTTTCTCAATAGGTACCCATGTACAGGAACTCGTTTTTTAAAAAGATTGTGACAAGATTCAGGTACCTAGTACCAGTGTACCTAGATTCAGGCTAGTGTAATTACAGCCTTACACAATTATATTTAAGCACAGTAATGAATCAAGTGAACTTTAGATACTAATAATTTAATAGGACTCACATAATAACTAGATATCAATCATTTTGTGAATAGAAAAGATCGAATACAGAGTCTTAAGTTACTACATTATTTTTTAAGACTGCATTGTTCATTTTCAGTTACAACACAGAATTCATGTCCACTGGCTTTGGTCATTTTCGTGAAATAATGCAGCCGTACGAGAGATACGTCAACGACCAGGCGAAAGTATTGGACTATTTCCGAACGCTCTCTAACAATTCAGACTTTATGGCGTACTTTGGCTGGTGTCACGGCCACAGGACGTGCAACAGGTAAGCATGATGATGGACAGTGTCGGCCAGAGGGATACAAAGATACATTCGATAGATACACTATTAATTATATAAGTAGCACTGATGCTTTGTCGTCGTATCTTAGTTAAATTAGAGTCAAAGTATTTTATATAAAGCAATGAGTTGATGATATAATTAACGCAAACTCCTAAACATTATCGCGACATAATATCTCAACTTATGCAAACTGGTTTTCTATAATGCGTTACATTTATTCTAATTCTCATTTCAATAATAACTTTGTCTTGATATTTCCAAACAAACCCAATTTTATAAAATACTTCCTGGCTCGCATACCTAACATTATTAATAATAATTAAATTATTTACGATGTTTTGAGTGTGTAGTACCGTCGCTGTCAAAGATATCGTTATGGTTTAATTTGCATTCATATATGTGTTAGTTTTTAGTAAAACGTCCCATTTTGTCGCTTACCATAAAGACGAGATTTCCTTGTATCTTCATATGAATAAACTGACAAAGCAGCTTTATGGCAAACAACAAAGTGGGACGTTTTACTAAAATCACTCACATATTTACACAACCTTAACGTCGAGGTAATAAACTTATGCAAGTACATTCTTGGTAATTAATGATATCTCTGATGATGACTATGCCTTATTATTGCGATTTTATTATTTATTGTCGTTATTCTCGTACAGGCTTCAACTAGCCGATTTGATGGTAAAGCCCATGCAGCGGCTTACTAAATACGGCATCATCCTACGGCGCATCATCTCTCACACGGAGGCGGAGCCAGAAAGAACCTCGCTTAAAATAATGGTAGTTATAACTTCAGCTCCCATACACAAATCCAGTAATTCGCATATATTTCTTAGACGACTAAGACGAATAATCGTGATGATTTTCAGGAAACAAATGCGAAAAATTACGTACTTGACATAAACCGCACGATTAGGCAACGCGAAGAATTGGAAAGACTGGATCAGTTAGCCAACTCAATTGACGTTTTTGATGTGGTAAGTGTTTCGCTATTTTATATTACAGATTTAACCATTACGAAATCTAACAATATGTAAAAGAATACACTCTGCCCAAATTCTTTATATGTTTATGAAGTTTAAAAATGTCTTCCCTTTACTTTGAACAGAAAAGGCATAAATGAACGCTCAATTATTGCGAACTGGGGCATATTTCCCGACTAACATAATAGAGTAATAATATTGTTCGAGTGTTGCTTGAAAGCCCATTATGGCTCGACAACAGAATATATAGTTCGATGGCTCGACAGTTCTTAGATTAATTCCTATTTATCTAAGTAATACTAAAAACACTATTATTTTTGAAACTGAGAACAGAAGCTCTACCTCCCTGCACTGCACGTTTGTGTGTCGGGTACGGACGGACTGAAGGACAATAAATATTTACCTATTAATTTTAACAAGGTTTTCATATTATCTTAGGACTTTAGGGACGACGATATGGACAGATATTTTAAAATGTACTCACAAATAAACCTACGGGCTCCTATGGTCAACTGTTTGCCCAGCCACAGCAGGACTATAATCTATCAAGGCGATCTCCGCTACAGAGACAACATCAAGGAGGCAAGCAAGTTATTTTTTTTTTGTTTATTTTTTTTTCTTTTGTTCGGATGCATCCGGGTAGATTTTTTAATCCTTAGTCCCAATGTCAGTGGTAAAAATATATTACTTACATTAATATAATGTAAGAGCACTCCATCAGACGCATCAGAGTCATCACACATTGGCACTTGGGAATTTATTGGAATGTGACCAGCGAGCGAAAGTTATTTTGCGTCTGCGAATTTTAATCATGCATTTGCGAAGTTGTAGATATTTTACTGGTATTACAAGAATATTGATATAACAATATATTTTTTTATTTATGTTCATTAATATTGTAAGTTCTATAAAATGTTCAAACTGTTGGCATTAATCAACATTACAACATCATGTGAATGAATCATGTCTCATCATCATATCATTTTACCTATTATTTATTATCATTGTTTTTGTTTGTAGTATTATTAGTACTACTATGAGCGTAGGGACTGGTAAAAAATGGAATATTGGGCCCTACGAGGGTTTCAAGTTTGCTTCCGACTGAAATATATTTTTCACGTCACTTCTCTAATTTATGGTGACAATAAGGGTTTGCAACGTTCATTTGTTTGACAACAATAATACTTACTAGTATAATACTTTTCTCTTCTCAATCTTTCAGTAAATATTGTAATGTAAGTTATTCGCCATCAGCTTGCAATCCATTATAAAGAACTTACAAATATAATGGAAATAGATAAATTAGTAATTATATGAATGTAGATACCTATCTACAGTTAAGTATCATGAACAGGTGAATTGTGAAATATTGAAACTCCCGCTTAAATTGAGGTAATACTCGTACTATAGGTACTTTTTCCCCTCACTAGCTCGTAAAGCGCTCGTTTATCCTTTAATACGAGCGGGTAAAAACGCTTTTTACACACTTGTGAATAAAGTAACTTGACATTTCTCTAATTCCTATAGCCCCCTACTGCCTAGTATAAGTGGATCTGTATGACCGTAGTAAACATGCGCAATCGGAGCTCACATGTTAAATTGGTCGTTTCTCATGTGACTTTGTAAGCCATTGGCAATATTCAACTTCCATAAGTAACTCTATTCTACGATACGTTTCGACATTGAATTTTAAATAGTTTCTTTAAGTTAATTTACATTTGGATGAGATTTGTAATCATATTTCCTCGCGATAGTGAGGGGAAAAAAGTTGTATTACACTCGGCGGCAAAGTTTGTTCAACTCTCGTGCCTTGAGACCTTCGCATTGCTCAAGATTCCAGTTTTTGAACCACTCGCTACGCTCGTGGCTCAATTTTGGAATCTTTCGCTAGCTCAGGTCTCAATATTGGCACGACAGTTAAACAACAACTTTGCCCCCTTGTATAATAAATAACTATTTACATACTTCCAGATCGACGTACGCGTGATTTTATTAACTGATATGATGCTTATATGTAAAAAAATGTCCAAAGGCAGCGTATTTCCTTTCAAGTTAATAAGGTATGTATTCTAAAATTATATTTTTCTCACAATTACTATTTACTAAATAAATTGGATGGGTATTTAAAACGCGTCGGTTCATATGACTGTCCTCTGTGAACATTACGATACGACATGAAATTATCAAATTATTATTCAAAATTGTATGTGTAGGTTTAATGCATGATGAATTGATGATCTTAAGATGTACTACAAATGTATTTTGAAAAGAGTTGTCCCGCTAAGTTTCTTGCCGGTCCCAATATTAGTTCCCAGAAGTAAATCCCAATTATTATTAATATTTTTGCATTCTAACGTTTGGTCGAAAGGTAAAAAGAACGAAAGAAAATTTTATTTCTGCTTGTTATATTGTTTATCATATCATTTTAGTATGGAATGATTTTATAATTAGTGTCTAATAAATTATCGGTATAATTTTGATAACACGAAAATTGTGACGACTACAAATTATTAGTTTAAGCATAACCTAATTCAGTTGTGTCACTTAGTGATTCGGATGTACCGTAACCTGTTCTAATCTAACCTACTTTATTCCGTATGAGGTTACAGTTCTAACCTAACCTACTTAACCTCCTTTAGTGACAGCGATTCAGATCTCTGTGATTTCACAGTTCTAATATAAGTGATTTGAGTCTCCCTTTGTTCTTTAAATTTTAGGACTGTCTAAGTTCGGCAAAGCCATAATTAGACCTACTTATCGATATTATGCTCTTACAAACTCTAGGCTGTAAAATATTTATGTATGTGAACAATGTTTTATAAAAAAAAATATTACTCAATATTACATCACAAATTTACGACCATATTGTGTTAGAAAAAACACTTTTAGATAATGCAAATGGTACCCATGTGTACCATATGTGTACATATTGTGATTAATACATATTTGATTGCATGTTCGAAGGACATTTTCATTTACTTGCTACATCTAAACATACACTTACACTCTACTTAAAAATTTCTACACGGGAAATTCTCCTTATAGGCCTAAATATATGGTGGACAGGATGATCCATTTCCCAAGATACAGCACAAGGAACAACAGGGAGTTGGCATCTTTAATATTTGTGATGGTCGACGAAGTTGGTTCCTCCTACCACAGTTTTTCTTTGTCGGAACCAGCCAAAGACCCCAACCCTCAAGGCACGTTAAAGGTAAAGTAACATCGTTTTTTCCTATTACTGTCTTATTTATTACATTGGGAACATCCAATACAAAATTAATATTTATTAATTTCAGTATCAAATCTAATGGAACTACGTATATAAATGCTAGTTCAAGCGTAGATCACTTTTTATATGCCGAGTGACATAGGTGTAATTATAAAATAGATACACCATTTCTATTTGCCGCTTGGCACTCTGAAAACTGAACCACATTCAATTAAATAATAAAAGGCTTACTTAACATAAATTTATTAGCTGTCCGCTTTTCAGTATTATTTCGTAATAGTCTCGAACGACAGTTTAGGTACATGCAACTTTTCTAGATCTGGGAACAAAAGCTTCGAGAGGCCAGGCTTACGTACGACCTAGGTGTGTGGTTTGCCAGAAATCCATCT
This sequence comes from Thaumatotibia leucotreta, assembly GCA_025490895.1. Classification (NCBI taxonomy): domain Eukaryota; kingdom Metazoa; phylum Arthropoda; class Insecta; order Lepidoptera; family Tortricidae; genus Thaumatotibia; species Thaumatotibia leucotreta. Next base: position 50,583 of record JALPQI010004963.1, on the reverse strand, counting down.
CGGGACCTATCTGAAGTAGATGTGGATTCCTCCTCTGACTACGGTGCCGCTGGACCTAGCACCTCCAAAACGGTAATTATTACTCGTGGAACATTGCTTCTACTTAAAAACATCAGTATTATAATAAGATTTTCACACACTAGGAAGCCTCTTACTCGTATTTATCCACCAGCAGAAATGGAAAATAATTTTTGGTCCCCTGAAAACATAAATGTTGATATAATCATTAGGTATTACTAAGCCTAGGGCTGCCAAAAAAACCTAAAGTCTTGAAAATGTCTAAGTAGTCCAGTCTAAATGTAGAATATCCTAACTGTTGTTTGGATATCTGAAGTACGAGTAGTATTCAATGCACTTACCGAGTTCCTCGCCTGATGCATTATGCGATAACAAGGTTAACGAACGCGATGCATACAGTCAAAAGCAAAATAAGTAGTATACAAATATGCTCAAAATTATATCCCAGTGCACTTTAATTCTGTGTAATGAGAACGTTGTAACATATTTATAAGAGTATTCTTTCGATAAATATTTTCGCACTTTACTGTACTGAACTATGCCCACTTTAGCTGTCATAACAGGCCCTAAGTATCGCATGCAAGCATCAAGCCTTGAATCTATGTACCCAATTGTTTTTATTTTTATTCTACTAAGAATATTAATGGTCAGTTCCACCAAAGCTATGTTAAGGAGATGCGTATAACAGGATAAAGGAACCATTAGCCAGATGTGCACCAGTGGATGACCCCTTATGAAATTGAAAAGTGTGTATTTAATATACGTATGTAAACATATTTCATAGTTTTTCCACTCATGCAGCATATAGGCAAAACCCGACTGATAATCGTTGTATTACCACCAATCACATCAACTCAGAATAGCACATGCACCAGAGATGTCCTACGCTGCAAGCATGTGATTGGAGATATCATTCGCATCCAAATACCATAGTTCTGGAGGAAAGTACCTTTAGGCGTACCTACATAAAGGTATCTATCCACTCACTTGCTTATTTGACAACCACTCTTATTTTACATACAAATAAGATTGACAGCTTGCAACCACAGTGGCATGAAGCAATTGAGTGGATATAAAGGTATACGATATATCTTCTTCTTTGTCGATATGCTCTTGGCAGAGCAGTCGTGGTCACGTCATGTCGAACGTTTTGTTATTCTGCGCCAATTATCCCTGGCCAACGCTTCTCTTGCACATGTGTTAAGGGGAGTATTGGTTAAATCTGAAAGGTCTGTCCAACGCATCGGAGACCGTCCTCTAGACCTGTTTCCGTTGACTCTTCCCTGAACAACAAGTCTCTCTATGGCATGCTCTCCACGTCGCGTAACGTGTCCAAAGTACCTCAATATACGGGCTCTGACAATGGAAGATAGCCTCTCTTCACGATATATCTAAAGTGTTGTTATTTCACGCGACTGTTGTAGAGCAAGCAGAACTCGGACGACGTGAACATCGAGCGCGAGGCGCGGGAGCGCGTCGCCGCCATGCTGCACCGCAGCATGGGTGCCTCCACCGACTACGACTTCTCCCAGGCTTCCATGAACACTGACTCCTTTGATGGTACGATTCATATAAATGACATGATAAATGATAACTCACAACCGTTTCTCTGACACCAATCAGTGGATATGTCAAGATGAAAAATCATAGCGTATTTTTTTAGCGGGCTTGCATTTTTGTGTGACTTATGGTGAAAATTATTTGTAGACAAAATATTCGGCCAAGAACAACCTAGATATCCATTAGGTATTGCATTTATTCATCACATCAAATCATAAGCATATTACAGTCTACTGCTGGACATAGGCATCTTCTATTACTTATACGTATGGACACATTAGGAGGTAACGCCCATAATCGTCACGCTAGGCAAGCGGGTTGGCGATTGATGCTGTACAAAATAAGAAGAGCTTCAAAAAGTAGTATACGTAATGTACCTAAAGACTGAATTATTATTGAACTTTTAATCAGTCCATTAACGGGCGCTACAAGTGAATTAAAAAAAATCATTGAATGATATTATAATTTATGCTATGATTCTATTGAAAACAAGGAATGATTCCTTTAAGTATGAGTTAAATTCAGGGCTTAAAGGACTTGTCCTCCATATTCCTTTTTTTTCACCGCATTAACTATGCACTAAACCATTCACTGTAGGTACAGTCAGGGGCATAAATATATTATATACGATTTTAAGCCGTATGCTCCAGACATAAGTAAAAAAGTGTACAGATATTTTTGCCCTTGACTGTACGTTGTCTGACACGCACTGATCCGATTATTAATACCTACTACTCATACCTACTTAAAAATCTCCCTACTTCAGTTAATTGCATACCATCTTTTTGACCCTTGTAAAGTAAATATAGTAAACAATATTAACTTAAGTTTTTTTAGTTAATCAAAGGTAGTAAAAAAACGCAATGTGAGTTAAATGGGGTTTGTATGGAAATCACACCGAGACGTTACTTCTTAAAGAAGCCCTACTTAGGTATGCAACGCGAATATTTTGCAAGACTGGATAAATTCATGAACGTTAATGAAATTTGGTATTCTTATTTACCCCCTAGGTGTAATAGGTGAGATGACATACTTAAAGCCAACGAGAACAGTGTTTATTTTACTACTCTATGTACTTATGGTATGGTAGCACAATCGGTGACGTGTCTACTAGGTATTTCTATTGTAGAATTACCTTTATTTGTTGTGGTCTTAAGGACTTTATAGTCTTGTACAACGCGGTTTACGTACCAACCTAACCTAACAATAGCTACGTGCAACTACTTTTAACCGACTTCGAAAAAGTTTTTTTTCTATATTTTATTTGTATTTTTTTATTTTATGTTTGAGCATTCCATTTAAATTCCATCTGACTGATTTATTATTATTTATTGTTATGAAGCATGTGCAGCTTTCTAGCAAGAACGAGAGATTGACAAAATTAAACATCGACATAACTGTTATCGATGAGTTCATCCTGTTCTCATAAAAATGCTAACTCCCCCAAAATCAGGTAACCAAGAAATACAGGACCCATCTAGGCTTTGTTCTAAATATCTTGTATTTCATATTAATCATTTCCTATGGCTTTAGAGTATATTTTATTAATCTTTGCAATTTTAATGGGTACTAAATACAAGATTTTAATAAAATGATATATCATTTTGAATATGATTTGCATTCGTGTAATTTATCTCTAAGCTACGGCTAATTTTTATTTATTAAATTTATTTATCGACTACAATAAGACTTATCGATAACAGTTATGTCGATGTCTAATTTTATCAATCTCTCGTTCCTGCTAGAAACATACCGAGGTATACTAATAACTACGTAAACCATATTATAGCTATATTAAAGTGATTGAGTTATTTGACTAGTCCTGTTTTGAAGTCGTTGAGTTCTTCAACCGCCCCTGAATGAACTACTTCCATACCTTAGTCCAAATGAAATTGATTTTCTATCAGCAGGCGAGGCGTCCGGCGCCGCGGGCGCAAGCGGCCGCGCGCCCACCCTGCACAACCTGCGGCACCCCATGCAGCGCAACTCTACCAGCGGCAGCTCGCGCCAGAGTCGCCTCTCCAGCTTCCAGTATTCCACCAGGTTCGTCCCAATACCCCGCACCTCTATTTAAATACCTCTCTCTATTCAGCCCGTGTCCACCCACTGCTGGGTATAGACCTCTTCTTTATTACGCCACTTTCCTCGGTCATGTGCTAATCGCATCCATTGCTTTGTTGCGGTTCGGCAGATGTCGTCGGACCATCTTGTCGGTGGTCTCCCAGCAAATCCAGATTAAATACCTACTTGTATATGAATATTGTGTAGTTCCTTTCAAATACGAAGGCCTGATTCCACTTGACAAAGTCATTAGGCGTCAACAATAGGATCAGTGATAACAAAAGATACCTGGTCAGAAGACCCTTTTGTGGCGTGATATTCTTTGCATACATCGGTGGACGACACGTGCCAATTTGTAGTTGACCAATTAAATGACAAAAGTTTCGAGTGGCATCGGGCCTTCGTATTTGAAACGAACTATACCTATTTCTAATTTTAATTTTATTTAATTGATATTGTACTTAATTGTGTACTGTATATTCAGAATATAATAATATAATTGTATTTGTTTGCCATCAGGCACGATATAGTGACATAGATATCATATCTCACCTGTATATTTCAACTTCCTTACCTATCTTGAACAAATAAAAATCTTTGAATATTTTATCAGGCACTGTCTGTCAGACTATCAGTACATAAGTCCAATGGCCTGGCCACAACATTGGTCTAAGGCGACCGGCGGCGAGCGAATCCATAAGTTGGAGCGAAATGCCGATATTATGGGAACTCCGTCTCGTCTCGCATGTATGGTTTTCCGCTAAGCCGGTCGCCTTAGACCAATGTCGTGGCCAGGCCATAAAAACTGTAGGCTTAACTGTACGTACACTCAGGGCACCGGTCTCAAAAACGTTCGCCTTGCATCACCATCTTTTTGTATTTTAATCTTTTACAGATTGTTGTGCACTATAACTAATCAATGATTTGAATTTCCATCGCTGGTACCTAAGCATCAGCTAGGGTTTCACACTGGTGGCATCACTCTAACACGACTGTCGCCACAAATCACATTGTCATTATAATTGTCCTAGTCTTATTCTGCCACGGTAGTAAATTTTTACAGCAAATAAATGAACATACACCCGTCGTATTTACATTACCTACTCTTGCATAATATGTCCCTGCATAATTATGTTATTGATCAATATCATCCTGCTCGAGTGTATTAGGGCATCTACAGGTTTATGACTAGAGTCGGCAAGTTTGGTGGTATTCAGGTGAACAGAGAACCGGGGAATTGTAATTAATTTTTATGATTGATGGAATAATTAATTAATCATAAAAATGAATTAACATACGATCTCTTAAATTCCGGAATTCCGATATTTTATTTTATTTATTTCAACCAACTTGTATTTACAGTTTAATCAAACATACAAGTTATAGGTTACTTAAAAATATAGTTAAAACTATTGACATTTATTTAACAGTGTATTATGTAGTATGTCTTATGTCACTAGTATCTTACTCTATTGTGGTAGGTGTAGAATTTAATTCGAGATACCGAGCAGCTGTGGCCAGGAATTTCGGTTCTGCATGTGTAAAAATGTCCAACAAGGGATCAAATATAATAATTTTATTGATAAGGTTAAGAGCTACATACAGAGGACTGGTAACTAGCGTCATTGGTTATAATATACATTTTTTGAGTTTTAATTAATTTCACCGGTTTTCACCTTTACAATACCTAACTGATTGATATATTAATTCAATTCAGTCTAAGAATTAAATAAAGCGAATACTATTTTATTTATGTTTTATATGTTATTCATTCATTAATATAAAAAGTATATGTAAAATCGACTCCGCTCTCCCCTGTTAATCCATATTGATGATATTGATTGTTGAAATTCGTAACAATATTGATGACGGTTAGAGTTATGTCCGACTTCCACTGTGAGCGGAGCGGACTCTTTAATGACTCCATTCCATGTTCATCGCTGGTGAAATGTTAGTATACAGTTCACGACAGCGGTGAAAGTTAAACGGGGCCATTAATGAGTCCGCTCCGCTCGCGTTCCGTTGCAGCGCGGCGTCCCACGACGAGCCGCAGCCGGGGCCCAGCCGCTGCAACTACTACCGCGCCGGCAGCTCCGTCGAGCATGTCATCCCTCCTCAGAACCCGGACGACGGTACGAAACATTACTATCTGATCGACCACTTACCTTAAAATACTTAATATACTTTCCCCCTTATTCATAAACGTCTCCTAACTTAGCAAGCCGATAAGTAGATATAGTTTGTCCCTTTTCATTTTATAATAATATTAATAAGACGAAACGGGGCTAACGATTCTTATCGACTTGCTAAGTTAGGACTTAGGAGACGTTTATGAATTATATGTAAGGCATATTAAAATATTATCGAACCGGGTTACTCACGTATTTAAGCCGATGATTGCTCGACATGTTTCGACCAATTAAGAGGTGCCTCGTCCGGACTTAAATACGTGAGTAACCCGGTTCGATAATATTTTAATATGTTTGAGTCTCACGTTAGTTATAATTCTAAAAATTATTATGTAAGGCTTTATATGTAAAATTTACTAGGTATACAGAATTGAAATGGAGTTATGGTCTATTTAAATATCTAATGTTAAATGCTAACTAATTTCAAGAAGTCATATGTATAGTTAAGAAGTCTAACATACAACATATGAAACATATGATATGTATAACAATATTCTTACAAGAACTGCTTAGAAAACGGAAACTCTTATTTAGTTTTTATTTTGAAAAACTTCTAATTTATGTATCATTTTAAAAAACATGCATTCGCATTAAACACCTGTTTTGAATATAATTAATTACGAATATAATTGACGCCAACTACACGTTTTCAATTTGTATGTGACTGGTGACTGGGTGAGTCATGGCAGTCAAGGCAATAATTTCGGAAGCCGAGTGACCAGTGAAAGGAAATTACGTCAAGATTTGGAGATTAAATGAAGATAATTTTTTATCCGCAAATATCCCAAACTACCTTAAATACCTACCTATGCTAGTTCTGCGTGCTACGGCTCGCAGATTTAACCTAAGTTTCTGATGACTTGTTGTGCGTGTGCCTGTGGAGGCGTAAATAATTGTATCCTAGCCTAGACAGATACTTTAAGATAAAATAATTTAGCCAGTTGCATAGTAACTGTTTGTTATACTTGGTGGAGATATTTTCTGATAAATACCTATGATTCTAGTCAAATAAGAATTATGCGAAGATAAAACTTCCGAAGATAAAATTTTGGTAATAAATAAAATATGTAATAACTACCGTCACTGAAACATCTGCTAAGTGACTATTTACCTACATACTCGTAGCTGAATCAATTGAATATTAAATTATGTTCTGAAGGAATGCGAATTACGCGAACTGATAATGTGCTAAGCATTTTAACTGACAAGAAGTACCGCAATAAGTTAGTTGGGAAGTGAAATTAGGCAGAAAATATGACAGCGAAATGGCAGTATCTACAGGCACTTATTATTTATTGATAAAATTTTGCTGCACCTCACATGTCATCAAGTTGTCTAGACAGCAATTACTTGCAAACATGCCATATTAATATGAGTGTTGATATCAATTATGTATAATGTATTTCTTCCAGCTGTCACATCAATTACTGTGAACGTTGTTAGTGAAAGCGAGTCCGAAACAGTGGTGCCTTCGCATCAGCAGTCGGTAAGTCGATAAATTGCTGTATTCCAGCAATAATGCATCGTCATAATATTTATGAATGTTTACTACTTATTCGTGGAAGCATGTGCTTCCACGAATAAGTAAACATTCATAAATCCTAGGCGCTTGAAGAGTCCGCAGCGAGCAATGCTAAACTACGCGCTGAGATCCGTGATGACGGTCACTGGATGTTGTTTTTTCACCTAGATCCTACAGTGTAAGTAATAAGGCGCTAGACTGATCGGCTAAAACAATTAAGCCAATACCAGCTAAAAGTAACATTATTATTTTTTTATACCAATGTATAGGTACATATATTTATTAATCATGCTACTTATCTGGACTGAGTCGATCAGTTTATCTCACTAACACCAACAAAATATTGTAATGTTTAATTTCTACAAAAAATTTGAACGGTGCGGTCTCGAACGCTCTTAAGCCGTAAGTCCTTTCTTAGATTTAGCCACTTTATCAGTGAAAATGACTGAAATTTTTGCAATCTTTATTTCACTACTTAGATTAGTTATGCCAGTCTTTCAAGAAGTTGGCATCCGTCCTCCCTACGTAATCTAACTTCCAACGTGAACATTCCAACTCTATAAAAGCTACGACGAAAGTTATCAGGCCATTCATAGGCTGCAAGATTTGTCACCCTCAACTAGTTTTCTGTAATGAGTACGATGGCTAGTCTTAAATATTCTCGATCCTTAGAATAAAAGAATCCATGTTTATTTTGGTACCTAATGATCTATAAAATTTAAAGATCATTAGGTACTAAAATAAACGTATCATTTGAGTCTCATTAACAATTTGTATTTAATATAAATTGTTAATGAGACTTAAATGACAATTTAAATGACAATTATAGACAATTCATATTTAATATAAATTGTCTATATATTTAATATAAATTGTTAATGAAACTTAAACGATACGTTTGTGTTTAAGTATCTTTCTACATTTTTATTTAAGATAGTTACCACTAGCTGACACAAAAGGCAGTCTTCTTTTGTTACATCTAACATTGTCTAAACTCGCCATCAATAAAAAATGCAAAGAATTTATCCAAATATTGTATTAAAAATATCTATGTCCTTTATAAATAAATAAATAAATATCTTTACACTTTCTCTTTGTCCTTTTAAACCATAAAAACAGTAAAATAGTACCAGAATACGTGTTCGTAACTTTGATTGGCAGCGACTTTACGAGTAGGTACCTACTTATAATCGTTATGCTTATAATTTTATTATTTTAGGCCCTGATTCGCCATACCTGAATAAAATATATCTGTCAGATAAATGATAGCTGTTCTTAGCTCTTACCTATTACGCCTGGGGAAAAGGATAGTGATAATTTTATTTGGATATATTTATTACTTGTCCGGGGATTGTGAAAAGGGCCGTAAATGTCGGATTCGTTCTCGGATCTATAACACCTGAATTCGTAGTCTAGATTAAAAAAATCGATTTATTTTGGTATTGATGATTTGATACCCACTTTATGTCTGAGCCGTATCAAATCAAATTGTTGTTATTATAGTTCCCATAGGGCTTTTGCTCTATCAACTGAATAAACCCGCTACTTGTCAAAACAAATTACATGGTAAACAACGGGAAAATTTCAGAATAATGAATAGCTGCGGCTCTTACCTGGCAAGTAGATATTTTTACACTTACCTATATTATAACTTATAAGACATCATAATGTGATCTCTACTGTCGAGAGAAAATGGGTCTTGGAGGAAAATCATCTTTCCTGTAGTGATTCTAATATGACTATATTATAACAGCTCGTCTTTGTATGGTTCATACGTAATGGAGTTTGTTATGAAAGAAGAACTGCCGTTGCGTTTAGTTTAATTCCATTAAAATTTTGACTTTGTTCCCTTAATTTTTTCTCTCTGTTTGGCCCATATCACATACCTAAGTATATGTATATGGCATTGAATTGTCTAGGATATATTTTATTTGTAGGTAGGTAATGATTGTAATGAATGAATGATTTATTGTTTTGTGATACTCTCTCCCGATATGTCAAGCTTACCTACTTACCACTTAGTCAAGCTTTGATTTTGTTACAAAATGTCAAACCTGTACACTACACGTATACTTAATGGTGATCGATCTTATTGATTACGTTTTTTATTTTATTTGTTGTTCATATGTACGTCACTTATGTTCAATAATTCTAAACTAAATAATAATAGTAATAGCACATCCCAAAACCTATCTACTTTGCCTTTAAACCACTGGTAGAGAATGCATGTGAGTTCGCCTTTTGCACGACGCACAACATTCGACGCACATTTTCTAAAAAATCGTGCGTTCTAGCTTCCTCGACATTGTGTACAGCAGAAAATTTTGTCTTAAAGAAATACAAAAAGTGGGTAACATTGCCAAATCTAAGATTTTCTATTGTGCAATAAGGGTTAATTGACTAAGGTTGACTGGTAGAGAAAGATCTTTAGCATCAAGTCCACCTTTTGTATGATGATTTATTTTATAGAATAAAATAAAGAGATAATGTAGGGGAACATGGCCACAGAATATTGACAGTGCCGAAAGTTTTGCAATCATTTTACGTGATAAATTGCGTGAAAATGGGTACAGCAAATGCTTCCAGTAGCAACTAGGAAGCGTTATAAGAACCTTTATCCAAAGGGTCGAGTGTTGATCAATAATTCATAGTTACGTATAATTTTCACATTTGGGCGTTCTCATAGATGCTTTGGTTTTGTTTTCAATGAAGAGTATTATTTACATTAAGTACCTACATATTCTCGACCTATATCAAAAAATGCTTGAGTCACTTTGTCAAGCTACGTAATTTCATCGGAAATGAAGTGAATGATTGTACACACAAATGTAAATAAAGTAGGGCAGAGTGGGGTGGATTCGTACACTTTTTACTCTTTGCCTCGTAGAAAAAAAAGTACTAGCAATTTTTAAATGAAATCAATACTGCTTGATGGTTATACTATCTGGCTTTAATAATAGTTAGGTTTAGAGATATTACAAAGTAGGGTAACAACGTCAGATTGCTTTTACCCAAAAAAAAAATTGGACGAAAGCGCCTCATACGTTCATATATAGTATTTATTTTTTACCACAGTATTAGTTTTATTCTCAACTGTCTGTATTTATTTACAAATATTTTTTTATGTATCGACAACTTCATTCGGAAATAACAATTATCTCACTAAACAAAAATATTGGGGTACATTCGTACAGTAAGGCTTACGATTCTCTTACATTCTTGGCTGTACTTAGGTGTCCCAACCAAAAACGAAAAAGTGAAAACAAAAAGTAAAATAATTGACTGGTATCCTAATCATAAAATAAGCCATTTCATACGTATTTCAAAGATTAGCTTATGAAGTATATTTTATTACGTTTGTACCTGAGCAAAGCTTTCTGAAATAAATGCATTTAAAAAATTACCATTACAATTACTTTGAAGTGTCAAAAACACGTTTTAATGTCTTTTGAAGAAACTAGCTGCCTATTAGTGGCCGTTATACATAAAAATATGAACATGTTCGTGTGTCGGATAGCGGAGATATGATCACTGTATGAATGATCCCACTGTACGAATCCTACCCACTCTCCCCTACGAATTACATTATTACAGTGAACGACTGGATTGAATGACTAAATATTAGTAAAGTCGTTGTCAATAGATGTTGCGATTTTTTTATTTTTAGTTTGTTTACATTGTTTGTAACTTCTGTTAACGGTGACTTTAGAGCGTCAAACTATCGAGGCAATTCCCTTGAACAATCTTTTTTGGTATATCTTGCAGTTACAAATAGGTTTGCTATCAGTAGGTAGGTATACGAAAAAGAATACATACATGACATATAGTTGTGTGCGTAAACCTTTATCTACTTCAAAAATGCGCGAAAGTTTAAAGTACCTACAGTTGCCTATTTCTAAGAATGAAATTTTGACAGTTATAGATTAATCCTTATTAATATCGGGTAAGACTCCGTTTTTCCGTAGTCTTAACGTCGTATCCACCGCTATCATTTCTGTCTAATAAGCATGTTTACTTTGTTTACATTATAAAATAGTGAGCGCATCGCCAACAAACTGTTTCGCAGTTTGGCGAAAATATTGTTTAAGATATCATGTAAGTGTTCAATTGTTTTTCAATAAAAATATATATATCCTTTCAATAAAAATATATAGAGCCTTATATATATATATATATATATATATATATAAGGCTCTATATATTATATATAAGGCTCTATATATATATATATAAGGCTCATGTCAAAAATTCATTCTTAGAATTCGGCAACTATAGTTCCATTTGATTGTCTTATCATATAAAAATACTAAGAATGACAGATTCGAACGAAAATTCACGTGACCATTTCCATACACTATTATGGTCACATGACTTATCGCTAGTCGTATACGATTTCAGAATGGCATCTTGGTTATTAACGCGCGTTTTTTCTATCCGGCTCGCTCGCGAGTACGAGCGGGTTAACAACGCCGTGCAATCTCATGCAGGCGCGGATCCAGGACTTACACCCTTGAATTTCTTCGTAGATGTATGCAGGTTTCCTCACGATATTTTCCTTCATCGTAAGGCACTGGTCTCACCACGAGCTACTAAGCTATGAACTATCGGCTATAAACACGAACAAAAGATTTGCACTCCCGTGTAAATAAAAGAGACGGCGATACTCGCCCAGCTATCAGCTATCACCGCCGGGCGAGTGTCACCGTGCCTCTTTTATTTACACGGGAGTGCGAATCTTTTGTTCGTGTTTATAGCCGATAGTTCATAGCTTAGGAGCTCGCGGTGAGACCAGTGCCTAAAGCACTTGTGAATGTCAAATGATAGTTCGTACATAAGTTTTTTGAAAAACCCATTGGTACGAGCCGGGGATCGAACCCACGGCCGCTGCGTTTCCGCTAGACCACAAGCGCTAACTGGTGTGGTAGTTTTTTATGTTTAAAATAGCACCTAGGCATACCTAAGTCCAGTGTCATGAAACTCATGAACTTAGGTATGCACTTGCCACAAGGCTCCACGCCTGGGGCCTATTGTTCGAAAGCTTGTAACTTGTAATACAAGCGGAAGTCCTTATCTAACACTTTCGACACCACTTACCCGCCTGACGAGTAATCGTAAACTCTACTCAGATGCCGGCTTACTCGCTAGGAGGGCAAGAACTATAAACCTTCACGCGACGCCAGAGTACTCGCCAGGCGGGCAAGGCTCAGGGCTGCCGCTGCCAGTAACAGAAAAAATGTACTTACTTAATGATTTTGCCGAGTTTGTGTAAATTTCGATCCGAATATCCGATTATTACAATTTATTACTACACGTTACATTTTTATTTGTTTCACCTAATGAAAATACAAAATAAAATATACTCTGTGACGTATACGAAAGTTGCTTGGCACAGCCCTGAGCGTCCGCTACTTGCCCGCCTAGCAAGGACGCGGCGTGCGGCATTAATACGCACGCCTTTGCCCTCCTAGCGAGTACTGTCGGTTTCTGGGAATTCCGAACACTACGTTCGGAATTTCGCCTGGTTGCGAAAGTGCTAATTAATAGTGTCAAAAAGAGACTTCCACTTGTATTACAAGTTACAAGCTTTCGAGAAACGGGCCGATCTCATGGTACGGCTACTGTTTTTATGTAGGGTCCGCCGTCGTCTGTGAGGCTGCCACTGCGCAGCACGAGCGCGGCGGCTGCGCACAACACACTGCGCGTGCAGCCGCAGAGCGGCGTTCTGGCGCTCGTGCACAGCCTGCCCGACCTCACCATCGACCCGTCCTCGCCGCCCGCCCGCCCCGCGCCACCGTAAGTCTGCTTATTTTACTGTCAACTAATAATCACCAAATAACTACGCGATTTCACCAAACTTTTATTCGACTAAAAGCGCTTACTCTCTGATACTATAAGTCTATAACATATTTAAATTCCAATACACGTCAAAGATGCGTCAAAAAAACTACCAAAGATGGCGAAATGTCACGCTGTCCCATGTCATTACCATTGTGGCGTTTCAGAAATAATCAACCATCGGCACACACTACACAGCGATGTTAATAAATTAATACAACTCGTTATTGTGTAAATCGTGATAAAGGTCATCCTAAATTTAAGATGTATTGAATGTATTAATTGTACATTTCTCGGTTTGGCACTGTCGACAAAGCTAATAACTAACTTTCGCCGTGGTCTCCGTCCGCGTTTAGATTATTCTTAAAGCTTTGAATTACCAGACATAAATTCTTAGGATATCACATGACTTCCGACATCATCATCATCAGCCTATACTTGTCTACTGCAGGACATTAGGCTTCTCCCATTTAACACCATCTAGCGTTCCATAGGGAAGTTCCATCTTGGTTTGTGTGTTGCACATGGATAGCTATATTATAAAGCTACTAAACTTAAAAACGGAATTCCAATATACGTCAAAAAAAATACCAAAGATGGCGAAATGTCACAGTGACACGTGTTATCGTCATTGTAACGTTTGTAGCGTTTCAGAAAAAAAAACACCTTTTGTTAACCTAACCAGTTTTTCTAAAAATTTAATCACACGTTAAGAGACTATTAATTGGTACCAAATGTTGTTAAATCCTGAGTTATTCCATTGTAATTTAAACTTTGCTCCGATAAAACAATTAAATTAAATCTCTTTTCTCTAATCTTTATTCTCTCATCTTTTTTTGAGACAAGTATTTAAATAAGATTTTTTAATTAAGAAGTAGATTTAAATGGTGTCTTTAACAATATAGATAAAATAAGCAGCTACCTACAACATTTACAGAAGTGAAAATTTACCGAACCACCTAATACTTCATTTTAATGGCAATACTTTTTGACAAGTATTGGAATCTAAATAGGTTTTCAGGTATAATGTGAAATTACTATGGAGTTTTAACATTACTATCCGAGAGCAAGCGTTAGACTTCGAATAAAAGTTTGGTAAAATCGAGCCTAAATTTATTAACCGACTTCAACTGATATCTACATGATCCCAACATTTTTTGATTTTTTGCAGACGAAACCCCATATTAATAATACCCTTTGAGCGGAGCGGACTCATTAATTAGGTATTCCGTTCTACGTTCACCAATTTCATCACTGTCGACATGTTAGTGTTATGTTATGGTATAAAACGGAGTCATTAATGAGTCTGCTTCGCTCGCGGGCGTTAGGGCGGGTTGCATTAACCATACTTTACCCGGCATATTTTGTAAAAAGTAAAACTTGTATGAGTTTAGCGATTCAATGCCAACAAATGATTTAGTATAACTCACCCTAACACCGATGTGTGACCACAAGTTGGTAAATTAGGTACCTAACGTTTACGGTAGCTTTTACTCGATACGTAAAGTAGTCCATCACGCTTGCTTCAATCCATCTGTGTGAGCGTGAGAGACTGCTTTACGTATCGAGTAGACGCTTAAGCAAACCTTACTTGCTAACTCATGGTACGTACGGCTACAGTAGCCGTAACTTAATTTAATCTATCAATATTTTTAATATAAGAACACTCAGTTAATGTATGGATACGTAACAGCCTAACAGCTCGTAACGCGTGACAAAGTCGATACATACGAGTAAGTTACGATTTTCAGCACTCCATACCACACCACAACAACATATCCACTCTTTGAGCCTTGTTTTTTCTATCACGACGTTAGCAAACAAGTCGGTTTTTTTTAATAAGTAATATATCGCTTACAAATCTTCGCCACTGCTCGCCAAGGCTCGGCCGAATAACCCATATTAGTCCAGGATAACTTACTCCCTCTGCAGCTTTGGCTTAAAAGACTAGTACCCAGGCCATAATTATTACAAAAAAAAGTTAAACTTTGCAGTTATGTAGGTATTTCGGACTACGACTATTACAAAATTTCAAAACTGAATAACAAAGTTGGTTACAATAGAAATCAATGTAAGCACTTTCAGCAGGTCAACTCCTCAGACAGCATCAGAAAAACTATACCAGTCTCATCAGGAGTTGCTACAACGAAACCGGCTGTCTGCTACGCATCATCACCAATACCTAAGCCCCGATCACAGGGGTACGAGCTATCCACCTCCCAGCCCAACCAGGTATGAAAACCTATGGTACCTATAGTCACAGGCAATAGTATCTTACGCTGTGACGGCCGCAAAGATATATGATACACTGATCTTATGTTTACTGACATAAGTGTGTAACATATTTTTGCGGACTTCTTAGTGTAAGACTCTTTTGACAGTGACTGTACGTAATCATTTTGCGAATGGCAACTGCGTGAAAGTACACTCAACGGAACAAAAAATTATACAATTTGTACTTATGTCTAGAGCATAAGGTCTAAAAATATACATATAATTTTGCCCTTGATTGTACACTGTACAGTCGACGTCAAAGATATCATTACAGTTTAGGTGCCAAAAATATATTTACACGACCTTAAAGTCGAGGAAATAAGGTCGTGTAAATATATTTTTGACACTTAAACCGTAACGATATCTTTGACGTCGACTGTACACCTACACTTAACAATTCGTGGTGATGATTGACATGAAGAATGTAATCTCAGTGCGATTTCTTAAGCGCTAGCACTAGATTTACACAAATTACGAGTAAGTATGTTGTATATCACGTGCCAAAATTGCCACCGTGAACACTGAGGCAATCTACGTAAATGTATAGATGGCCCACATCCAAACATTACCGTTTGACAGTACACGGGCAACCGATGGTGCCGTCATCACATCGGTATCGGCTCCGATATCCGATGTCGAGTCAAACAATCTGAAAGACAGATAGGTATACATATGATTTTTGTATCGGCGTCCGATACCGATATCAGATCGCATGATGTTGCATGCGGAAATGCACTAAAGTGAAATTATATTAAACCATTTCGTATTTGTCACAGCGAAAATATTAAGTAGTTCCCAGTAAGTTTCACAACCTCGTGTAACGTTTCATTTATAAGTTATACTTGTAATATAACTTTGGTAAAATATTAATTATGTAGGTAACCGTCCGTATAAGTGGCTACTTGTAGCATTAGGGAGGTACTTATGATCCTTTAATGATTCACGCATTACACTTAATAACAAATTGTAGCGTATGTATCGAAAATCTAGTTAGTTATCACTTATCAGAGAGTTTACTTCCAGGGCTGCGTTGAGACGCGGCATGGCCTTCTCGGACTCGTTCAAGTACCCGCCGCTGTCGAAGATGGGCCACGTCAACAGCCAATCGCAGCAGCAGCAAATGGAGCCACAGCCGGGGCCCTCCTCCGCCCCCGTCGCCCCCGTCGCCCCGCCTTCTCCCCGGGTACATTCGCCTTCAAATACATCGCCCCTCGTGTGACGTGTACCATACTCCCCCTTCCCCCTCGTGTACCATATCCTCCCCCCACCCTCGTGTACAATACTTAACCATTATCATGACAGACTGACAAAAGACTTAAAACAATTACAATATTTTTCCCCAACAAAGACACGACATACCGACAACATTTGACAATTCACTTTTCCACTAATATTTCTCTTATAATTTGAAAGACCTATGGGACTCAAGCCGTAGGCAACCAACTCTCCCCCTCTCACTCTCGTCAAATTGGACGAGATCACTATCTAGGCCCCTCTCCAGCCTCGTCGCCCAAAACAAAAAAAACACAAATATATCGAAGCGGCGAAGGTACTCACAAACAACAGTCAGCCTCTATTGTCCTGCCGTTAGGGTGCATATTCAGACATTTCTGGAGCACCGTGGCCGTTTCGATATATCTGATGGTGATGAAGACTGTACTTAGCCAATAGAGTAAACTGCACTAGTTCATTTTATGCTCGTTATAATAAGGGTCACGAATAGTTTATATGATGCTATGGCGTTTGTAGTTTGTACAGTCGCGAACAAATATATTGGGGCCGCTAGAGTACTCACAAACATCTGAGCAGGCCTCTAATCTCATGAAGTTAGAGTGCTGGTCCAGATATTTTTGAGCACCGTGGCCGCTACGATATATCCGAAAGTCAGGCATAATTAATATTGTTTTCGCCAATACCATTGAAATCGAATGTGTGTATCGTAAACAAATCTGTACAAGTACTGTAAATATGTATTTCGATAACAGCCACTACAGGTGTAGTGAGAAATTACTTGCCTTCGGAAACGTTCGTAAACACATGCTGTTTCAGGCAGTGTCACCAAGTCTGACTGAAGTAGCATGACAGCTATTACTGCCAGTCTCAGTGAGATAGACTGAAACAGCTTGACGTTGACGAATGTTTCCGAAGGCAAGTCATTTCTCACTACATCTGTACGTACCTACTACGTACGGACCTCCTACTACTGTTTTGTATGTAAGGCACTGGTCTCACCGCAATCTACTGCGGCGATGGTCGCTTTGTCTCTTTTAATATTTATACTATTCTTGAAAATCTACAAAATGTAATAAAGGCACAAATTTGATACACTTATTATTATTTGTAAAGGTAGGTACTCTAAACGTCTTGACTACGAGTACTACTGTATTATAATAAGGTACATACGTATGTATTTCAGATCGTAAGCATACTCCTCTCAGGCACAGACATCTAAGTCACATTTTTTGGCGCTCAGGCGCTGTCCACAGTGTCCACACAGTCATGTCTCTGGTTATTTAATCATCATGAGCTGAATACACCGACAACCGACAGTAACGAGTAAAAAAAATACTAGATTACGAGATACCCAAAAACAATTATTTATACTTACAACGACTTGTGTATATTATGAGGGATTTATGAAAATTGTCTGTTATAGAACGAACAAGGTGTGATCAACCCAGTAACAGTAGCAAGCACAAGCACAAGTACGGAGAAGGAGAAAGAGAAGGAGAAGGAGAAAGATAAAGAGAAGGAGAAGAAATCAAAGCATCTGATTAGCAGCAGGTAAGAAGAGTATTTTAGGTACCATTTCTTTGCTTACATTTAAAACATAATTAAAATATAATATATGATTTCGTTTGTGTCATTTTTTATTTTATAACTGTCTAAAATTATTGCATAATAACAAATCAATTACTTTATTATGTTAATTTCAGCGACGAAATTTCTATCTTTTGTGTCAAATAGATATTATTTTAATTATTTATTTAGACGATACGGGTAATGTAACATCAAACTAACTATATCGTAAACATTTTAGTAGCCAATTAATGCTGACTATTTTTTTCCGATTCGTAGTTATTCAAAAACAGAAAGACCGATTGATTATGTTCGAATTAGTTTTTAACCGCCTTCAAAGAAAATAGGAGGTTCTCAATTCAACTATTTTTTTTTTGTTATGATACCTGATATCTCCTTGAATGGTGGACCGATTTAATTTTTTTTTTGTTATCGAACGTGTAAAACCCCGAGATGGTCCCGTTGGCACCAAGTTGGGGTCTGATGATGGGATCTTGGAGAAATCGAGAGATCTCTTCAAATATGATACTATACTATACTATGATATATACTTTTATGGCGCTTTTGGTAATCTTCATTGATTTTGCATTCAGAAAGTAGGATTTGATGATAGAAAACCAATGATGGAAACCACACCACAGATGATAGGAGAAATCGGTTGAAGTTAGTTGTTTTTAAATTTGGTGATTGCATTTTAAAATATACTATGAGCTCACTATTAATGTTTTTTATATGTTTTTTGGGCACACGGGTCAATAGTTTTAAAGGTTCTCTCCGAAGACATTGACTTTAAAGAAAATATTTCCTTTATTGGAATATTTATTATTTTTAAAAGTCCTAATCAACGATTCTCCACACTATAAGACTACATCAAAATAAAATAATCATACTTACTTTACGAGTAGGTTGGAGAGGTACCCGAAAAACACTTTGCCGGTGTGATTAGATTAATATGTACGAGTATAGGTACTTTGTACCAACTTAAACATTTCTAGTACTAACGGCCACTGAACTATGCTGCGGATAAACAGACAGACGGACAGACATGGCGAAACTATAGGTAAGGGTTCCTAGTTTACTACCGAACCCTGAAAACTACAGCATGTCGGGCCATGCGTAGTGTAGGGTTCCATAGTTGTGTTAAAACGGATTTGGCGGTTATGTTCAAAATAGCTTTCATTTTTCTAGTGCTAGCGGTCTCTGAGCTAAGCTGCGGACAGACAAACGAACATGGCGAAGCTATAATGGTTTCTCGTTTACTACGGATCCCTAATGGGTCTAGTTGTGTAGATATTTGATTTATCCACAATTATCTTGATCCGCACTTATCCCAACATACCGTACCTTAATAGTGCTCACTGACATTCGGGTATACCTACTCTCTACTTAATTATAAGGTTGAGAAAAAGTATTACCTATCAATCAATGTAACATTAAACGTATGGAAGTTTAATGTTAGGTACATCGACTGATAGGTAATAGCGATGTAACGAATATCGGTTTTGGAATATTCGCGAATGCGAATGCGAATATTTGCGATTCATATTCGTGAATGCGTATGCGAATATTGGGTATTATACATACATATATGTACACAAACATTAGATAATGCTGGTAGAAAATGCCCGAAGGCATTAAGGTATTAACTGAGGAGTGTCTTTTCAAAAGGACTTATTTCCACTTTCAACTTTTTTTAAACTATGAATGTACTTTTGCTAAAAGTAGAGAAATACATGTATGTTTTGAATTTCAAGTTCTGATAAGCCTCTTCTTGTCCTCCAAAATGTTAAAATATCAAAGTCCGTATCAAAAGGGCCTATTTCTCCCTTATACTAAGAAAATGATACGAGCTTTTAGAAGTGTACAAATATAATATTTTTATTTGAAATGTAACTCGACTTAACTTTTTCCTTCTTTTTTTGTAATCTTTTTATTTATTATTGTATTTTTCTCATTTGTATTGCTATTTTTCTCCTGTTTTATGGGTCTTTGTTTAATTATTATAAGAATGTTTGTTTTGTAATATTGGTCAACCGGCAGGGTAAACCGAACCTGTATTTTGGAAACTTATTTATAAAGTGTCTATACAGGTATATTATAACATTATTATATTTATTATATTTAGTATAATAATATATTTTATTATATATATATATTTTTTTTGTATTTGTACCTCGAAGTGAAATATGTCGGATGATGAATTTCTATCTGCTTGTGACTTGTCTGCTTCGTTCCACTCACTTGATACTCCGAGTTCGGACGGGGATCCTGATACTCTTGGGAACCGTTTGATGGCCACTTTTGGAAACTCCAGCAACCTTATCAACATCTGCCATATCAATGCTCAAAGTATTGCGAGCCACTATAACGATTTCTTAGACACCTTTTCTTTGTGTAGTAACGTGCACGCCATATTGGTTTCCGAAACGTGGCTTAAACCCGATCTACCCTCCACTTCTTATGGACTATCCGGTTTCGTATTAGTGCGTAACGATCGCACTGGTAAGCGTGGTGGTGGTGTTGCCATATACCTCCGCAGTAATATTTCATTTAAAATTATCTCAACATCTTCCTCTAATTACTCTGGCTCGATTGAATATCTTTTCCTCGAAATCAATGTGCGGGGATCGTTGGCGGTCCTTGGAGTGGTCTATTGCCCTCCAAATATTGATTATTTTTCTGAATTCGACTCTTTATTAGCTCCACTTAGCGCCGTGTACTCACATCACCTAATCATGGGCGATTTTAATACCAATCTCTTAAATGTAAACTCTAGATCTAGAAAACTTAGGGAAATCGTGGGTTCGGCTGGTCTCCATGTGCTTACGCTTAACTCCACTCATCATACCCACCACGCGGCGGATTCATGGCTTGACCTGATTCTCACTTCGTCCACAGAGCTTGTCGATAGGGTTGGCCAGATATCAGCGCCTGCGTTCTCTCATCATGACCTTATATTTATGAGCTATCGTATCCGACCTCCCAAACCTCAACCCACTGTTCTCAAACTACGAAGTTTTGCGAGGTTAGATATTGAAGTTCTAAAGCGTGACGCGTGCGCTGTGGACTGGACACCGGTACTTGCAGCATCGTCTGTGGACGAAGGGGTAGCTCTGCTCAATGAGACTATTTTAAAACTTTACGATCTTCACGCGCCGACCCGCTCTGTCAAATTGAAACGATCTCCTGCGCCCTGGATTACGAGAGGTGTCCGGATAGCCATGACAAAGCGTGATCGAGCGTTCCGCAAATTCAAACGTAGCAGGTGTGATGATGATTGGCAACTCTATAAGACTGCTAGAAATCGGTGTAATCGGATGGTGAGAGCGGCCAAGCGTAAATATATCTATGATAACATTATTAATTCATCACAAGCTGATACTTGGAAATTTTTGAAATCGATTGGTGTTATCAAATGCCAAAGCTCATGCAATTCTTTCTCTTCTTTTTCCAGCAATGATTTAAATCAACACTTTGCTAAGAGCTCGTCGTTGGACCTGATGACCAAAAATTTAAGTATCTCTCATATTTCGGCCTTACCTTGTACATCTAATACATTCTCTTTTTCTCCCGCCACTGATGATGAGATCCGTAAAGTTATTTTGTCCATTAAGTCCAATGCAGTTGGTCATGATGATTTAAGTAGGTTTATGATTATTTGCATCTTAGAATGTATACTCCCAGTTATCACTTCTGTGATTAACTCTTCTCTGTTCAATGGGGTTTTTCCTTCAGCGTGGCGTAACGCATATGTCATACCTTTACCAAAAACTTCTAACCCCATTTCACTTAAAGATTTTCGGCCTATTTCAATTCTCCCTTTCATGTCAAAAATTCTAGAAGCTGTAGTCCACAAGCAACTCTCTGCCCACATCTATTCTAATCAACTACTCTCGCCCTTTCAATCTGGTTTTCGTCCTGGGCACAGCACTTCGACTGCCCTGTTGAACGTGGTTGAGGATGTCAGACTAGGAATGGAGAACTCTCTGCTAACTGTATTGGTCTTGATCGATTTCTCTAATGCGTTCAATGCTGTTAACCATGAAATCTTACTTGCTACATTGAGGCAGTTAAATATTTCATCATCAGTCGCTGATTGGTTCACAACCTATCTTCGGGATCGCCGGCAGGCGGTTCGCACTGGTCAGTCTTATTCGGATTGGCTTGAGTTATCTTCTGGCGTTCCGCAGGGTGGTATACTTTCGCCTCTTCTTTTCTCCATATTTATCAATCTTATTACTTCTCATATTAACTGCTCTTACCATCTATACGCCGATGACTTGCAGCTTTATACGCAGGCAAATACTTATGACATAAACAATGCGGTTGATAAAATTAACGACGATCTTAATCGTATTTGTATTTGGTCCCGTGATTTCGGAATCGCAGTTAACCATGCCAAGTGTCAGGCTATAGTCCTGGGAAGTACCCGCCTGCTTTCTTCAGCTGATTTGTCTCATATGGAACCAATTCTATATGACGGCACCGCAATTCCGTTGTCAGCGCATGTTAAGAATCTAGGTTTAGTTATCGATAGCTGCTTATCATGGGAGCCTCAGGTATCGGACGTCAGTCGTAGGGTGATAAACACCTTGCGGGTGCTTTATAGGCATAAAAATTTCCTACCGGTAACCACTAAAACTCTTTTAGTCCAGACTCTTATTTTACCGATTATTGATTACGCTGATGTTTGTTGCACCAACATAACCCAAGCCTCGTTATCTAAATTAGATCGCCTATTAAATAACTGCATCAGATTCATTTTTAACCTTCGCAAATATGACCATGTTTCTGCTTTTCGCCGCAAACTTAAATGGCTCCCAATTCGTGAACGCAGGTCATTGCGAATTTTATGTACCCTGTATTCTATTTTATTTGATCCTCTTTCACCCAAGTATCTTAGGTCCAAATTTGTTTTTGTAACTGCTCGTCCGGGGCGTGAGTTGCGTACCTCACGGACCCTGAAGCTTGGCGTCCTCCCTCACCGAACTGGATTCATGTCCAACTCATTCACCTGCCAGGCAATTCGGCTGTGGAATGCTCTCCCTCTGTCCATCAGACAAGCTCAAAGCAAAATTTCATTTAAAAATATGTTGCGTAAGCATTTGTTCGAAAATATTCGCGACTAAGTGTTGTGTCTTGTCTCGCACCAGGTACAGATATATATATATATATATATATATGTATATGTATGTATGTAAATATGTCTATGTTATATAATATGTATTTAAATTTTGTATTTGTGTAAGTACAAGTATTTTATTTATATAAAATAATAATTGACTTGATTAAAGAATCAATATCACTAAAGTTTAAATCCTGCACCAAACCAAAGCTTTCTGTTTAGCCCAATGGTTGACTCGTAGAGAATGCCTTAAGGCGTTAAGTTCGCCATTTGTACTCTTTTATATTGTGCAATAAAGTTTAAATAAATAAATAAATAAATAATAACTTATTATTAAGCATCTACTTTTTGTAGAAATTAAGGATTTGTAAAATTTTAGAAGTGTATAATATAATAACTTATTATTAAGTATCTACTTTTTGTAGAAATGAAGGATTTGTAAAATTTCCTTGAAAAACAGCTTGTGTATTATTGGTATAAGGCCACAACAAAACGGCTTAATTCTAAATGTTTCGCATCAAAAGGGCTTAATTCTGAAAATGTATGGTATATTAACTTAATTATTAAGTTGATAAAGCAATATAATTAGTAGCATAACATTTATATCAACTCACTTAAGTACTATATCAAAAACACAGAAAGAATATCGAAATGAAAACCAGTTTCCCAAAAAAAGTTACAACTGGAAATAAGCCCTTTTGAAAAGACACTCCTCAACTGAAATATAACATTTTATTCATCATTCAGTTAAAATGTTTCATTTTTAGAGTCGCATATTTTTGTACCTAGACATCTAGGTATTGAGGTCAACTTAGAATGTAGTTACTTTCTGCCATAAGGGAATGAAATAATTAGATAAAAATATTCGCAATATTCGCGTCAGTTTTTTGCGAATACGAATGCGAATATTTTAAAACATGCGAATATTCGCAAATGCGAATGTGTATTCGTTACATCGCTAATAGGTAATACTTTTTCCCCTCACTAGCTCGTAAAGCGCTCGTTTATCGTTTAATACGAGCGGGTAAAAACGCTTTTTACACACTTGTGAATAAAGTAATTTGACATTACTCTAATTCCTATAGCCCCCCTACTGCCTAGTATAAGTGGATCTGTATGACCGTAGTAAATATGCGCAATCGGAGCTCACATGTTAAATTGGTCGTTCTCATGGGTGACTTTGTAAGCCATTGGCTATATTTAAATACCACTCTATGATACGTTTCGACATTGAGTTTTAAATGGTTTCTTTAAGTTAATTTACATTTGGATGAGATTTGTAATCATATTTCCTCGCGATAGTGAGGGGAAAAAAGTTGTATTACACTTGGCGGCAAAGTTTGTTCAACTCTCATGCCTTGAGACCTTCGCAATGCTCAAGATTCCAGTTTTTGAACCACTCGCTACGCTCGTGGCTCAATTTTGGAATCTTTCGCTAGCTCAGGTCTCAATATTGGCACGACAGTTAAACAACAACTTTGCCCCCTTGTATAATAAATAACTATTTCTCAACCTTATACAACCTTGTTTTATGGAAAACGCGCTGTAACCTGCAAACTACCATATTCTCCTACTAGTTAAAAAGGCTTTAGCGATTTTTAGGGTTCCGTAGCCAAAATATCAAAAACAGAACCTTTATAGATTCGTCATGTCCGTCTGTCACAGCCGATTTATTCGGAAAACATAAATGCTACAGTAATGAAATTTGGTAAGGATATGTGTTGTATGAACCGCGACTGGATTATGATACTAAATTGTTAAAAAACCATTGGGGTGGGGGCCCTCCTCTTTTTAGTTGTATATAAGCGTGTGGGGTATTAATAGTCTTCGAAAATGATATGAAGGTTTATATATCTCATTTTTATTTAAGCAAATCATTTTCGAGATATCAGCTCTCAAAGTCTGAAAAATTTGTCCCCCCCCTCTATTTTTTAAACTACGCGATATAAAATACTAAAAAAAATATATGTTATGCACATTAATAAACTCTATCAACGATTTTTGGTTTGATTAAATTATCTTTTATGGTTTTTGATGTAGGTTGATTTAACTGTATTTTTTAAATAATAAATTGATAAATGGTACGGAAACCTTTGCGCGCTAGTCCGACTCGCACTTGGCCGGTTTTTTACTATTTACGTTTGGTAACACTACTAAAGTTGTGCATTGTTTACAACTCTTGTTATAAGTCATTTTCCATTTTATAAAAACTTGGAGCTGTAGGTATTTTAGTTAAATTCAATTTCTGTTAGATTCACAAATTTTGGCGGAAAAAGAAGAAAGCGGAGAAAAAAGCAACTCTGCTAGATGTCCTGGCAGGCGCGGATCCAAGGGGAGGGGAAGGGGCAATGATCCCTTCACATAGGATCTAGGTGTAATTCCGGTATATATGTTATGTAAACTTCGAAAGAAAATGTCTCCCCCCCCCTCCCTCATGAAAGAAAACCTCGATCCGCGCCTGTATCCCGGTATTCATTACAAAAAAAAAACGCCGAATAATAAACCAATTCAGAGATACATAGTTATTCCTTTTTTCTTAATAGATAGTCTCCCGAGGCTACTCTAGTACCTCTGTAGTTTCTATGAAACTAAGCAAGTAACAAGGCCATGACTGAATTAAATAGGCTCAAACTCTTCTATCAGTTCATTCTTCAGTTCGGGCGGTTGGCACTCCAAACTCGAGGGATGACACATAAGAGGCTGGCGGGTGATGACATTTACAAGGCAAGACTATTATAAGTAGAACATAAGTTAACCTACAGTAGCTTACTCAGCCTGCGCCTTCTGTTTTCGTAGTCTTTCCCGTCTCCGTGCTTTGTAAATGGCATAAGAATGCGTTCCGATTTAGATGAGTACTTGAAATCGCCGCAGACTCGCATTGCCTTTGCAAGAAAGCTCTTAGTAGTAAAGTAGTACGTTCATCAATACAAAATCGTCAAAGATAGAACGATGCACGATTAGAAGCGTCTTAGTCATAATCGAAGGAACTCAAAATGATGTAACACATTAAAATACTAAATTATTTGACACAGGAACAAAGGAGGCAGCAAGAGCGAAAGCGCGAGTGGCCGCCGCAAGGACAAGCAGGCGGAATGACGCCGCGCCAAGTCGAAAGACTGAAGGGGGAAGAAGAAACGCAAATGGCGTTGTCAATGGCTTTACAAATGGTGCTGTCATTGTTAATGTGATAGCCCAAAGGGCAGAGTGAGAACTTAAATTTAGATAGTTTTACATTTGTGACAGCCAACGAAAACACTTGTATTTTAGTGACCGTGATGAAATTCATTAGACACTGACCGGACGTATCTGATACCAATACTTACAGGAGCTGATATATCGATAAATAATGGACCAGACTTTAGAAACCTGGTACACGTGCCATACTTGACAATTTTGACATGATTATACTTATTCTGGATCAGTCATTAGCTAGAAGCTAAATTACCGTGACTGAGATATACTTAGCTACATCACTGGGAAGTTCTAGTAAGATATAATTAGAACTTATAGTACTCGACTACTCGCTGAGTAACCTTTCTCCAGGTACTAATTATATTAGGGAGTCGAGTGCTAAATATTTAATAGTACTCAATAATCCTGTATAAATAAAAATATTTGCTGTAACCATTTCATACTCAATATATCTGAGCACACTTTTTTATTGGTTGCTAGTTCGATGTATAATAACTAGGTATATTAAGAGAGTTAAAAATCTCTTCCAACCGATTTTATATCTAGGTGATTACTCTGTAACGGAAGTCAGATTTTTGTCACATTCCCTGGAGAGAGAAGTTCTTAATGTTATTTTATTTTAAGCATTAGGTAGTTCAAATTTGTGTTAACCGTTTATTAGATTAAGGAAAAATGTATCGTGCCTGTTGATTCTTATAGCGTTTGATAATACCTAGAAATGTGTAGACCATACCTGCGGGTTCATCAGACTTGGCATGTCTAGCGATAAATATTTATAGCACTTACTAAATGAACACTTTCCATGGTAATTAATGTCACATTTTACAAAATAAACAATGAATATTGCATAGGTATTTCAATCAGATGTTAAAACTCATACAGCTCATAGGTGTAATAGGTATTCAATGTATCTCTGTGTATTGATTGTCTACATTTAAGAACCTGTCTCACAGATAGACTTGTTTTTAGGTAGCAACAGTTACGTAGATATTTAGTACTTAAGTATGATGGTTCTATGTAGTAAATGTATCTAATAATAATGGGATTTTTTATGTATACGTTATACAAAAAATTAAGTATGTAATACATACAGATATTTAAAAAAATGTGTGTCTTACTGAATGTGACCGTTGGGTAATCTATCTGTAGAACCCATCAAATATTGTAGAAAACGATTTTTAGGAATGGAAAGAATGGTAAACTTTTGTAAAGAAAAACTACTTACTAGACGAAAATGTACTATCTATTTTATACAATTTATGACATGTGGCTATTTCACTGATTTGCCTGGTATACCTACATAAGCTAGGAAATATTGTATTTACCAAAACTAAGAAAAGGCATTGAAATAAGTTAGCCATAGTTATGTTTTATTCCAATAAAACAATCGCCATTTTCTGACAAGCAGGAAAATAGCTCGTGCGCATCAAATACAATTTATGAACTTTTATTGATAATACGACACTTAAATATTGCAACCAAAATTCTGCAGCTGGGAGCTTCTCGGAGTCACCCTACACCCGTCCGAATCCCATACCTATCAAAAATAAATATGTACTGCCAGTAGGAGAAAGAAAACAATTCGTAAATTCCGTAGTTTTTGGAATTGCTGTTAGTACCTATATAAGGAGTTATACCAACACCGCTTCAACATTACCACACCATGCCAACATATTTAACGAAGCCATACCAACATATTTAACAAAACATTAGGTACTCATACCGTCACCAGGCCCGGCTATACCTATACATGGGCCCTGTACCACGAGCAAAAACAATTATTTGCGTTAGGTTTGAGGTGAAAAAAAAACAAAATATCGTCTACGTGTATTTCTATGCCCTTAAGATATAAATAGTAAATACTCGTAACTTTATTCCCAGTTCATATTCTATAACTGTTACTTTTTTCCTTAGCCTGTACGGGTGTCCCACTGCTGGGCAAAGGCCTCTGGCTCAGATCTCTACAGCTTCCGATTCTGTGCCATGTCTGGCCAATTGTTGGCGAAGGCGTCCAGGTCGTCTCGCCATCTCCGTTTGGGCCTGCCTTATTCCCGCCTAGCTTGCGGCATCCACTTAGTGGCTGTAATAGCCCAAGTTTCTGGATGCATGCGGTTTTACGTGACCGGCCCAATCCCACTTTAGCCTGGCAGTCTTTGCACCCACGTCAGGTATGCGTGTTTAGGAGCGCAGCATAGTGTTCCGGATGCGATCCATCCTCGTTACACCAAAAATGCTGCGCTCCATTGCTCGCTGCAGACTTTCAATTTGGACTTCTGACTTTCGGTGAGTGATATTTGGTCACCGTAGGTTAGGCCGGGCAGGATACACAAGTCGACTAGTTTGCGCTTTAGTGGAAGGTCATTGTAAGGTCGCCCTTCATTAGCTCTTTGATGGACCAGTAGCTCTTCCAGGCATTTTGAACACGGCGTTCAACTTCCTTGTCCTGCCTGTTGCTGAAAGAGAAGGAAAGAGACTATCTGGCCCAAATACTCGTCGATACATAATGTATCGTCTGCTCGTCTACCTTGACCCTGCGTTTCGTGCTGTTAGTCATAATCTGAGTCTTTGTGCGATTAATATGATGTCCAACTTGAAGGCTTGCATTGTTCGGGTTATATAAATGTTACTTATAATTAAGAATCCAAACATTGTTAAAACTTGCCACTTGATGTTACTTCATAATTCATAAGCTTTAAGTTACTCGCTACGGTTACGTAGTGAAGATATAATACAGGGTTACTTTTTCACCGGTACAATAAATTTTTCCACATATTTGGTATCGATAATAGATTACATTTATCAAATAAAATTGTCATTTTTTTTTCATTTATTATTAATTTATCCTTCATGCAAATGCAAAATAATGGACTTACTATAATGATAAGACGTCAACAGGGTGCAGGACGCAGAGGGCGGCGGAAAGGGGTGAGCGACCTGCGCACGAGTTGGCAACATAGCAGTTACCTCAATCTTGGTGACTAGGTCACGGTCAGTCTCACGGTTGACGTAGGTATGTGCACGCGCGCCGCATCGTACTACCTTCAGTCAGACATTGCTCGTACGAAATGGTTCGTAGTTATTTTCTCATTGGGGAAAATACAGTGGCAGCCCAGTGGCTATACGCTGAAGAAAGTGTGCCCCGCCTGGAAAATGCCAGTCTTATAGCCATGGCCAGCCATGTCAACAGATTTGACCCCGTGTGACTGTTTTTGTAGGCCCAAAATTTAAAAGACTTAAAAAATCTAATAATAAGTGCATTTGATGAACTTAAAAGTGAGAACTACAGACTTGTGTTGGGAAATATCGAAGGAAACATTCAAAAATGGGCAAGAGTGTGTTTAGATAACCACGGCCAACATTTTGAACACTTGCTTAAGTATGTGAATTAATTAATTAGTATGAGATATGGACTCCATTAATTAGGTATGTTTTTTTTATTCCAATCATTGTGCATAAAGTTGATTTCAAGTGTTTAAATACGCCTCAATGAAGAAAGTTTCTGTCCTTAGTGCAAGTATGAAGGAAGATTTGGGATCAAGTAAGATTTTTTTGCCAAGTCATAATCATAAGTTGATTATCACCGCCGCTTTTCTAAGCCGCCATGCCACGTGCGATGACGTTGTAAACAAACAGTTGCCAGTTGTGTTTTGCTAGTTATGTACATTGATAATGCGTAAGGCGTCCAATTTTCTTATTAGGTGTGAGGATAAGTTCAAACATCGGTATTTTAGTTTTTTTTGTTCTAAAGGGGTAGTAACAAAAAATGCTAGAATTTTGTAACTTGGACTACTATTACGTATGTTGATTTTTTGTACTGGTGAAAAAGTAAAGTTATATATATACTTCGTCGTTCCAAACTTCGTAGCACTTTTTTTCCTGAATCTGACAAAGAAATAAAAAAGGGACTCAAGGACTTAATGTTAATATAAATGGTCTAAGGAAGGTAGGGTGTTGTAATGTTGAAAACTGGTTACATACATGTTTTGCTTTAGTTTTAGGGCCCACCCCGTATAAGGCACTATACAGAGTGTAAATTTAATAACGGCGATGCTTTTAACTTTTTTAACCCCACACCCCCACCCCTGGGTGTGGAGGTAAACGCTCCCACAGGATGCATGGGAGCGTTTAAACTTAATACTTTTAATGTTAATACTTTTATTAAAAAAATAAAGATATCAATATAATTTTACTCATCCTGTAACAGACTTTCGATATCAATTTGAAGTTTACTGATATCTGTTATATTTAGTCAATAATAACCTGGCCACATGTATTAGCATCATAAACATTAGCCCCAAAATGACCATGTAAGGTACAATAGCATAGTTTCTGTTAATATTCCTCGATACGTGTGAACGTTTTTTTTAACTTTTAATGGAAGCTGACATGGATTCAATCAGTCGGTATCATACGTAGGTACTTTGAAATAGAATTACAATTGTCAGTGATAAGAACAGGCACTCTAGTTCCCTAACAAGTGATGAACTAGGTAACAGTTCCGATATTTTAGATTATCTTAGTCCATCTCAAATTAAAATAAAAAGGAATATACGCTTACAAGGATAAAAAAACCAATTTTATTGTTACTCGCATACTGTTTACTGTTTGGCTTTTGTTTAAATACTTTATATGTATAGTAGGTACCTCCGTACACATATGTAACAGTATGTGAATAGAGTTACAAAACGTTTGAATCGAAATCTTGTTAAGTTTATGAGTCTGACGAAATAAGTATTCTTTTAAACAGATTTCAATGTACTTACTTCTTGATATCAATCAATAGGTAACTATAAATTAATATTATTAAAACTCACAACAATTTTTTGACTAATTCCGCAAATAGGGTAAAATCACCAATAGATGAACAGTTAAGCAACTTTCCCAACTTTCAATATTTTTTTCTATATAATGTAACTCATATTCATCAATTTTTATTTTTTTATATGATTCCGCATTTAATTGAGTTTAAAATAAGTTATTTTCGTGCCTCGTATAAAACTTCAGTAATTTTATAAAAATTATTATATTAAAAAAGGACCCAAATTCACCAATAGTTGAACAAAGTGCCCTATCACTGAACAATTTGACCCCAATAGATGAACCAGCATAATTGCAATATAGCAAGACCAATATATGAACGCCAAAACTCCAATAGATGAATAGAGCATAGCAAAAACGTTGATTTCTTAGATAAATTAATTGTATTTAACCTTAAGAACCTTCTTTTAATGAAATATAAACACGGTGTACATTGTGTAATAATCTGATCTCTAAGAACAAAAGTTTAATTTTTCCCAAATTCAACCGTTCAATAAAATCAGTTGGTTCATGTTTTGGAGACCGCATCAACGAAATGAACGAACTAAATTGATTCGAATTCATTTATTGGAATCCAACCCAAAAGATGAACCAGAAAATTTTCCTAGTTCACGTTTTGGACAGCGATTCTTGAGTTGAACAATCCCGTTTCCATACAAAAGTAAATTACTTTAAAACATGTTACATGAAGAAAGGGTCGTTCATCTTTTAGTCTAAAAATCAACTACAAAACTGATTGTAATTTTATATATAAATATTACATCTAGCTATTTTATTATAATTTACACAAGCATTTGAAAATTCGAGCCTTTGCCCAAAAGTTGACCGTCGTTCATCTTTTGGCCCGAACACACAATATTGGAACCATAACTTGACCAGCAAATATCTCATAAAATAAATAAAAAAAAACTATTCTTTATAATATACACAATAGAGATATTAGTCTAAAATCTATACTGAAGTGAATCAAGGAAATAAAAGCCATATTCGATTTTTTACGTAATTAAAAGCTTAAATTTTTGAGGGCTTTTCTTAATAAGGACCCCATATAAAACGCAATTTTGGCGCGAAGCGCGAACTCGACGACCGCTCACTGCCTCGTGCGTGGCTTAATTGTCTGGGAATTCGCATGCGACACTCGATATAGTGCTGCCGCGTGTGAGAAAAATACTCCCAGGCGTGTAAAATTATTCCTGATTTAATTATTTACATTTTTAGACCTATCAGTCAACTTCTGGGTGGCAGTCATCTATTGGTGCTTTTACCCTAAGTCTCCGATTTCAGCGCGTTGCGTTGGCCCTTTAGTTATACTAGAAGTGACAGGAAAATG
This sequence comes from Thaumatotibia leucotreta, assembly GCA_025490895.1. Taxonomy (NCBI): domain Eukaryota; kingdom Metazoa; phylum Arthropoda; class Insecta; order Lepidoptera; family Tortricidae; genus Thaumatotibia; species Thaumatotibia leucotreta. Next base: position 17,860 of record JALPQI010004963.1, on the reverse strand, counting down.
TCTATCCTGGTTCCGCTGTTATGGTATATATTATAGTATGCACTTACTAGAGTTTATAATAAGCATTTTATTATAAACTATATTCCTGCTTAGGATCCGTATTATTTTCAACTATGAACCCTTATTTAGGCTTCGTTTTGCCAAGTCTATCCGTCCATCCGCACATAATCTCTGTAACTGGCATCACTAGAAACCTGAAATTTTATAATATGTGGGTATGTAATACCTATAATATGTAGGTATAGCTATAGCAATGACACCGATAAAGTAGTACTCGTAAAATAAAAGTGGAACAAATGTTTATTAATGTTGTTAATTGTAACGCCCCTGGGATCACAGAACCAGTACGTACTGTCACCATATTGAAATTGATTTTTTTTTCGATACGATTAGTGGGACCTTAGGATTAGGACCAATGCCCAAACAAAAAAATATGATTTTCCTGTCACTACGGTAGAACTACGGACAAAAAAATGCCCTTGGTACAGTCGCCGTCAGATATATATTAGCTGGAATGGTGCTCAATCGCCATGCCTATATAGGCCAGTGGCCTTACCATGATGTTGGCAAATATCGTATGTTAGGTTTTACTCGATACGTAAAGCAGGCCTTCGCGCTCGCTCCAAGAAATAACTGGGTCAAACGCAAACCCATGTTCGGAGTCTTTCCGGTGGACAATCTAAAAGTTAAGGCCTAAGCTTGATTTTCTTATGAAAGCCTTATCTTCATTAAGACGTACCTATTCCTTTTTCATTGCGTTGTATTATAAAAATCATTACTACCTGTCCACAGGCTGTTAACTATCGACCACAGGAAAGAAAAAGTGCGTGTTCAGCTGAACTGTAGAGCCCTTCTTTCCTGTAGGCAATAGTAAGCAACTGGTAGGAGTGTAGTTGTGATTTTTATCATACAATTCAATAGGAAAGGAAAGGAGTGCCTTTAAATGACAATAAGGGCTTAATAAGAAAATTAACTCTCATAGCCCTTATCTTTTAAAATGTCCACCGGAAAGACTCATAACATGATTTAGAGTTTGACCCAACTGCGAGCGCCATGGAATGCTTTACGTCATGGATACTTGAAGTCATGATACGGCTACTGCTCCGATATTTGTGAGCACTGTGACTGCTCCGATGTATCTGATGGCGACTGCACTTTCAGTAGGACTATTTAGTTCGGCCACGGCTAGCAAAATTTCACAAATATTGCTGTACCTAGTTATACTCAAGTGCAGAAATAATAGTGCATACAATTAGGTAGGATATAAATAGGGGAAAGTTCGACGTATTCATTTATGCAATGTAAAGTCAGTATTTAATATGTGTAAATGAATAACCACCTACATAATTAATCATCGAATACACTGTTGTACGTTGTAGTTCTTTTAGCAATAATAATAATAATAGGATGATAGTACATCGATGCCTCTGCATTCCACGGTTCTATGTTTCACTTTTATCAACTAGAAATTTGAACATTGTCACATTGACACTAAGGTCAGATTTCATTACCTACCCCAAAGATGTAACATAGAACCCAGTGAAATGTCGTGGTCAAATGGCTATAACGGTTTTCCTGATAATATCTACCCACTCTACATAGATAAGGTTCCGTAGGTACACTTTTGCCGTTTTCGAAGCTTGTATTATTATAATAATCAAAGATTGCGTTCAAGTCTCAACTCTACCGACTCGAATCACACTGCAGACATTGTTGTAAATATTATTTTATAAAGTAAGTTAAAAATAATTTATGTCCCTTGTCCATATATTCTATGCTCATGCTCAATATTTACAAGAGTGGGTTTCCGAAGTGTATGTAGCTACTACTTATTCTCCCTATGTTATACGTAGAATTGTCATTAACTTTCCCCTACCTTTTTATTTTAATTACAATGTCATTTCACTCAAATTTAATGTTAAATGTGTAGCTGTTCAATGTTAACTGCAGATTCTTGTTAATGGTTGCTTATGTTTATGTCATATATTACGATCAATTTTACTCAGATTAAAAACAAAAAAAATTACGTGTTTTTATTGATTTTATACTTTTACAATAAGTAACATAATATATAAGGTCCTAATTTATTAGATGCAGATATTTTTACAGCTGATAGTACATACTCGGTCTCTGGAGTATATTAAATCGTGAAACATTATAGCTTTTTACCATGTTTTTTTGGAGAAAACGGAAAAACAAATTTGCTACGTAAAGACACCCTGTTTATGTGATTATTAAATGAAAACTCTTTCAACAGATTCTCGTACTTCTTTTACGTACTACTTAACTGGAACTGGCCATTTCACTTCGATAAATTAAATAGGTACTTGATTGTCAATGTCATGTTATTTTCCGTTGGGTTGTGTCGTTTGATGACATGACAGACAGTGTTATTGTGACATGTGATAATACACATGATGATTTTTTTTAGACGAAATTTTAATTATTTTTTTTTTTGTTAGGAAAATGAAATCAAAAAAGTTACATGAAAAGATTTCTTAATTTAAGTTATAAATTGCAAAAGGTTACTATTCTATGAGACTGATCATTTAAACATGTTTCATGTTTAGCACCTCATTATCAACCTTTTGAGGCCCACTTGTACAGGGTTAGCGGTGTCGGAGCTTTTAAGGGCTTAAACTACAATCAATTTTATCGATAAATTACCATACAATTTATTTTTCTCAAACATGCAATGAAATGTTGTAGTTACGTGCCTAAAAAGTGGCCGGGAAGTACCTCGTTGCCGGCCTAGGCCGGCAAGTACCTCTTTTTTAATTTTCATTTGACATAGGGTTGTGACCTGGCATCATGGCTTTTAGCCAATAATTATCTGTAAGTAATATTAGTATTAAAAAAAATGATTGGAAAATTTTTGCAGTTATAATTAGGTATTTAAATTATATCATTTAAAATAAATGTACAATAACTACTCAAAATAATATTTAAAAAGCAGTATTATACGGCGCGATCCGTCGGCCCCGATCACTGCATGCGATTAATTGGACCCAACCGACCGCGTCGTCTAATACCGCTTTTTTTAATTAAAAATTTGCAACATTCAAACAGGTCAATCTTTAAAAAAAATGAGGTGTCGGTGTCGTATTTGACTTTTGTTGTGTTTCAAAGACTTAGTTATGTAGTTGACTTATAATTTCTTAGAAAGAAGTTCCTTTTTTTTGTTTCATTTCATTGCATGTTTGAGAAAAGCATTATACATACCTCGGCCATGAAGTGACGGGTTGCCGTCCGAATACTATCCTACATCTATTCTGTCTACAGTCTACATATATTCGGCCGGCAACCAGTCACTTCCCGGCCTCGGTAGTAATGTACTATTTTGTGTCAACGATAATTAAACGGCGGCCATTTTAAAATTTCAAACAGACGAATACGGGCGCACGTGATATTTCTGGAATTATACGTTTGTTATCGGTCCTATCCATGCTAAAAAAAATCTCGTTAGAGAGCTCATTAGATAAGCAAACTAATTAAGCTAATCATTTGACTCAACTATTTGAACATACACCAAAACAGCTGCATTTAGCGTTCCCGATGCAAAATCCATGAACAAATGAATGTCAGCAGTGTACTGACTAGTGAAGTGGCCGCCTTCCATCCATCCAGTGCATGTTTGAGCACTTCTAATTCCTAAAGTACTTAAGGTATAACTGTAATTATGGTGTTGTGTTTTAGCTAACATCCCGTACTAACAAATAACAACACCAAAAACCTATCTTAACGAACTAGTTTTCATGCAAAATTAAATTAATAACAATATTTAAAGTTAATTATTTTAATGTAAAGTATCATGTGTTAAAATATCTGCAACTAATAAATTAGGACCTTATATATCATAAGAAATTACCTCTTCTAAAATTTGATGTGATTCCAATCATTAAAATATTCTGGTATTAAAATCTCAAAAGCAGGAGATTTCCAATTCGATCCTAAAAACATAAAACAGGAATGCTTGTTTTATTTTTGGTTTGTTAGTCCGATTTGAAAATGAAGGCAAGTGAAGGACCGATATGACGTCGTGGTGTTTACAAGAACAAAAAATGTTCATTGTAATTAAAATGTCCAAAAATTCTAGCAGTTAAGTTTTTTGAAGCCATAAATTGCCTATTGACACAGAATGGAGTCAATCGGCCCCATAAAAAATCTCACACAAATCAACCTAATCCACTAGTTATACTAACAATGAGCTCAACTAAATTAAGGCTTGTGTTGCGTGTACTTAAGACGATACCTACCTAGATATACAGGGTGGAACGGAGCGACGATCCTTCCCGCTATCGACCGAGGCTACCAACCATTACGATGAACTTTCAGTAGGTATAGAACAACGAAATATCTTTAAACAAATTAACCCCTCATACAAAGTGAGTGATTAGTTAAGAGTTTAATAGTATGGAAAAGTCAATTTTCCATGTAGGCTTTCGATGTTGGTCCCATACTGAAAGTTCATCATAATGGTTGGTAGTCTCGATCGGTAGCAGGAAGGGTCGTCGTTCCGTATATATGTATACAGGGTGTTTTTTTACATTTCCGTTAAATTGGACAGGTTACTTGGGACATTAATAGAAATTATCCGAAATATCAGCTTTTGTTAATTTCGTAGAAGAAAAGATTTTTTTCGTTTGCATAACATTAATAATTGAAATTGCAAGTGTGAGCGAAAGATCGTAGGTGACTGACGGCACAAATGTCAAAATAAGTAACATTAGGATATAATAAATGTTGCAATACACTTGTTCGGTCACTATACTTATTTTTTTAATAACTCAATAACAGTAAGAGTTAAGACACTAGTTTCTTAGAGAAATTGATTATATTTGACCTAAATAAGCTTCCCTTTAATTTAACGGAAATCAATAAAAACACCGTATAGATACATACTTAAATAGGTACCTACATAGAAAAGTAGCAAAACTAAATCACAAATATTTAATCACACAAATGAAATGCCCTCACCGAGACACAAACTCATTAAGGTTAAGGCAGGGTCACTACCGACAACTACAGGGCCGAGGGAATGGCGAACTGTGTCACAGTCCGTGGCGCACAACAAACAATTGTTAAAATAAAATATAATCTATTATTTAATACATCACATATTTTACATATTATTGCTTTTACATGAATGAATTTTTGAAATCATAAATAGACGATTTTTTCGGTCTTTGGCATACACCGGGCCCGGCATGGCGCAACATCCTTCGACGAGGCAAGGGGTCCAAAGAGCTAGCAAAAGCGCCGCCAGCGCCGCCACGTACACGACCATTGTGTGTGTGTGTAGTGTTTGCAGCCTGTTTGACGATTAGTCTGCAAACCAAAACTTACTTTTTATACAGGTTGTACTTAACAAACATTTTGGTGAGCTGGTTGTCTACTATTCTAAAATAAGAATGATTACTCTGGATACAATTTCTAGAACAAACATTTGGCCTTCAAAATATAAATTATCTTTAAATCTAACATTAACTTCATTTATGAAACTTTTATTAAATCGTTCAAAGGATTGCGCACTGCCGTAGAAAATGTTATTAGGATCATATCTATGCCACAAACCACAACCCTTTCCTGAAGGCTAGACTCATTTCATCATTTCAGCCAAAAGACGTCCATTGCTGAACATCGGCCTCTCCGCCTGACGTCACATACACTGGTTAGAAGCGACCTGCATCCAGCGTCACCCGGTGATCTTCATAAGGTTGCCGAACCGTGGTCTCCACTTGAGCACGTTTCGACCCTATCGGCCATCTGCTCTGAGTTCAATGTGGCCTGCCCATTGCTACATCAGCTTGCTAATCCGGAGGGTTATGTTGGTAACTTTAGTTCGTCTACGGATATCCTCATTTTTGATTCAGACACGTAGGGTAACCCCGAGCATAGCCCTCTCCATAGCTCGTTGAACAACTTAGAGCCGATAGTGAAGGACCAAGTTTCGGCGCCGTAAGCAGAGTTGGGCAAAAAGTAATATGATTACTTCTATAAATCACATACATATTACTTTTTGCCCAACTCTGGCCGTAAGTCATCACTAGCGTACGGACAGTTGGTAACTTTGCACAAAGGCATCAATGAAGCCGAATTATTAGTTTCTATGATTGAATGAATAATGATTAAATTAATTCATTATCCAATTTTCACATACTTTTAAAGTATAAAATGGAACACTACATACCAACATTCTATTTATAAAGAGAATAATGTTTTTACTGTTTGCTATAGGTACTAAAATATTAGGTAATTATAAGAATTTCGCTATAGACAGCGCATAATTAAAGTACGATACCTAATAGTTAATCAAGTAATGTAATGCCCTAAAGAGCTTAATAAACACATTTTTTTCAAAATAAATCGTAGGTAGGACTGACTGAATTCATATTATTGAACCTAAAATTTAAATAAATAAATTATTTAATCATAAAAATAAGTACCTACTTAATATGGACCCCACTGATGCTTATGTGCAAAATGCCACCAACTGTCCGTACGCTAGTCACCACTGGTAACACACATTGATTAAAGACTTTCTTCTTGGAGCACTCTGAACGATGCCTTAGCATTTGGGTGGATCAACAATGTCTTGTTGTTATCCTGTCCCGTCACCCAGGGGAGAAAAGTTGCATAATTTGCTTGAGCAAATTGTCCGACACGCTGATTGATTCTACTAACATAATTAAGGCCCGGGCACGACATTGGTCTAAGGCGACCAGCGGCGAGCGAATCCATGAGTTGGACTGGGATGCCGATATGGGTACTCCCTCTCGCACGTATCGACGCTTATCACAAACAACGCTGCATCTCAAGGCACTACCTATCTTGTCGTAATTTGAATTCTAACAATGAAGCACAAGAATTCCAATTACAGGCGCGTACTATTTTGTAATGTTCATGATACGGTATGGTTTTCCGCTAAGCCGGTCGCCTTCGTGGCCAGTATTGACCGACTTGTAGGCTTATGATGGTACCGCGTCGAATCGTTTGTCGGCGTTGCCCTCACGTTCTAAAAGGTAGGTATACAAGTGCGAAAGTGACGCGTAGCACGATAAATGGATAAAATGGTACCATCATAATCCACCAGGCACCAACATCATGGAAAGGCAATGATTGTAACGGTCAGAAATATCAAAGTTATTGTAAAAGTTTATTTATTCTACTGTAATTCAGCGACCCAAAAGCCACTCATTGCTATGTTCGTGGCAAGAAACAAGTGATTGGCCCATTTAATGAATATTCCTTGCAAACCATGTTACGTGTACACAATTTATTTTTAATCCCATGTGGTTATGTTTCCATAACAAAAGCAATTGTGGTTTATTAAGTTATAAGTAGTGTCCGTCAACAGGCCAAGACACCACAATTCGATTTTGTATGGGAAACGAACCACCGTAAACCCGCTAAATAATATAATACGTCACTTACGTCGTATTCATTACATTCCCAATATTATACCGCCCATGGAAACAGCAGTTTACGTTACAAGAGTTTATCTAGGTGCGGATATACTATTACAACAATGATTACCATGACATGTGCCAAGCCAGTAGAGTAGAAGACATAAGACATAAGCATATACGAGATCTATTGAATAAGGTTTCATATCCTAAAAAATGTTTTATAAAAGTGGCCTTTTTTGGCCGATTAGCGAGTCTCGGTGGTCACGGGTGGTCTCGGGCCTTTATTTTCTAGATTTTGGTGCAATATCAAATTAAAATAAAACCGTTAAACTCAAAACATTTTTTATTTATTTTATTGACCAATGTTTAATCAATTTTTACTTTGATTAGGTATATTTGACATTTTTTATATTTCTACACCTGCCTCTCCCTTTCCACGTCGACGTAAAGTATTATTTTTATGATAACATTGATAACAAATAATAAATAACATTGTCGTTTTGAGTTAGATGAGCCTTTTTGTTACTGAAACGGTGTTGCTCACCGAGATTATTTTTCATACTTGAGGTAGTCCGATGAAGCGACATGAAGCCCGGACGACGGGAGCAAAAATGAACTTTTCACTAGTGCTTAATGAAATATCGACTATTCTATCGACATCCATATGAACGATTTTTTAATTTCAAATTTATAGATTATGCTAATTATGTTTCCCTAGTAGTTCCGCTTCTTTTCCAGATATCAAAAAATATATAAGATTTTTAATATGAATTCACCAATTTTTTTAGTCAACACATTCTGATATTTTTTGTGAATAATTTCGCCTTGAGGATGTAAAAGTAATCTTAACAAGTGCACTTTGAAATTCTGAACGACATTCAAGCTGCTTTTTAGGCTTTAATTTTGGTTATGTAACTGTCCCATGGTACTAGGTATTATTGACATATTATTGTTTATCAATTTTAGATCGCAATGCCTCTGATTACGTACGTTGCATAAATTACTGTTCATCAATACATTTCTAATTCATAAAATGTTGGTATGGATGTCGATAGAATAGTCGATATTTAACTAAGCACTAGTGAGAAATGCATTTTTGCTCCCGTCATCCGGGGTTTGCATGACCTATATGATCAAAGTTCGAGTGATTCACCAGATCTCTGTTACGGGCGATAGCGACAAAACAACCGTGACTGTAAGCAGACTTTTATTATGTTTCAATGTCGTTTGTTACAAGGATCCATCAGGACTGTAACAAAATAATTCGCCATAAGTCTTTAAGTTAATGATCATTTTTACTTTTTGGGTTAACAATTAGCGCGAAGTTAAAAAACCTTAACCTTAATTTCAGTCAGCTTTGTTTGTAACGACCAGGTAACGACAATAAAGTACAATAAAGCAAAACTCACTAAGTAACAAACACCTACTTGAAATAAAGCTCGTATCTCAGTTCTGACTTAATACTGACATAAGAGGTTGCTAAGAGTAGTGACAGTTTTTATAGTAAGTTTTGCTTGTCAGCCGACGTATGGCTTATACTTAGTTTGTAGAATGAACAGCAAACCGGAGATATTATCGAAATTTAGTGCTTACTTATCGAAATTTAGTGCTTAGGCGCTAATTGGGTAACCCAAAAAGTAAAAATACCCTAATATCAAATTAGTCCTATTTAAAGTATTGTTTTGCGACGTACTTTTTTCTTATTAAGGCTTCCACTTCCACTTAAATTCTGTGTTATTATAATCAACGACAGCTACATTTTTCTATTTTATCTAATTATCAAAGTTACGTGCAAATTCTATACAAAACCACGTTTGACGAGTGATTAACAACACATGTCTAAAGCGAAGTGTAAATTTTAGCCGCAGCGAGCACTATGATCGTTTTTGGTACCCCACCAACCGCTTTGCACGGTGCCATCGTCAAACACAAAACTCAAACTCAAGCACAAAATACGAATACAAACAAAACGTCGTAATAAAATATATTTATTTATAAAACATACAGGAAGCATTTTATCACTTAAGACACATTGAGTTATCACAATTAGTTTTTATCATCCCATTTTCCATTCACCACATTATAAAACAAAGTGCAAAAATAACAATCTATCAAAATGACCCCAAAATATGTCTCCAGTGCACCTTGTTCTAGCTTGAAAAAAATCTCGTACATGAGCGAGTATTTTTGCACTTAAATGTACATTATCAAAATAATTTAATCAGTGATTGTAGTTCATGATTAACAGAGGAATATCATAAGTTGGAATGATCGTAATAAATTAATACATAAATATTCGTGTTGCCATATAACATTGTTCTGATTTAGCACAATAGTAGCATATAACATAATTAACAATATTACGGATTATTCTTAAGTTTAAAATAGAATGTATCAAAAATAAATTACTTCACTTGTATCGCCATTACAAAATGTGTACCTATACTCGTAGCTCTGTCAAATTCATTAGGCATAACATAAATATTTTGTATGTAATAGACACAGTACAACTGTCAACAACTGTCAAAATGGTTTACATTACGTGAGATGTGGAATGTAATTATATCACTAAGCACATTAAAAAAGATATGCACACTTGTGATAACAGAGAAATAAATGCACTTGTATTGACAACATCTCGTTTTTCATTGGCTTTTATCAAATAGCCACTGAAAAACTTATTTTTCACACCACCTATTCGAAACGGGCCTTTTCTTCCCTGCTGGGAGGGATCAACGTGGCACTTTTCTGTTCAAGGACTTTCTATTTCCAGCCTAAAAAATTACAATGAAATATGAAAATAAACAGTACGTTCATAATTGATAAAAATTTCTTCAGAATCGATTATTTGCATAAATATTAAATATGTGATATATCTTTTATTTTTCTCATAGGTGGTGTGAAAAGCAGTATGTGTCACACGGTATCAAAATTGTTTCGTCTTGGGAGTTAACGCTTGAATCCTTCATTACGCTCAGGATTCCACTTTAGAATCCCTCCCGACGGTCGGGAGTCAATTGTGGAATCCGTCGCTCCATTCAGGATTCAATATACGCCCCCGCCGGAAATATACCATTTTGGTCCCTTGTGACACAGTCTACTATTATCGTTACAACCCCAATAGCATATAAAAATATAGATTAAAAAAAAAGGAATTGAATTGTCCTAAAGTTAAATAAAAAAATGAATTTGTGATCGTGTCGTGCGAGTGTGCATGTTGAGGCATGGTGCAAGTTAAGTGCTGTACGTAGAGGCGGAGACGTTGCCGCCGTGGCCGGTCCAGTTGGTGTGGATGTACTCGCCCGGCTTGCTCGCCAGCTCGTAAGTGTGCGCGCCAAAGTAGTCTCTCTGAGCCTGAAACACGCAGCAACGTTCTGAATAAAACCCCATTCAGACGGCAGGCCAGCCGTACTTCTACCTATAAGTTCTTACGTAAGTTATAGGGACGGGGCGTAGTAGTATTTGCGTAGGATGGCTGGCAAGAGACGGATGCGAGCAGCCGAAGATCGAGAATGGTGGCGTGAAATTGGGGAGGCCTATGTCCAGCAGTGGACTGCGATAGGCTGATGATGAGGGACGGGGCTATACTAAGGAATGAGACAGTGTTATTCACCTCTCATTCCATAGTATAGCTCCGTCCCTATAACTTACGTATGAACTTACAGGTATACGAGCGCTCGCACAGTCACCATCAGATATATCGGTGTGACCAGGGTACTCATAAATATCTGAGCAGGCCTCTACTGTCATGGCCTTACAATATGTTCAATCCAATACCACGTGCGTGACACTTTTCTATCTTGTAAGTTTTTGTTTTACTTGTGAAAATAAAACGTAGTCGTTGGCACAGATACAAATACTTTAACTGTCCAGCCGGCATCCACCTTTAACAACCGCGTTTTGACAACGGAACTCAAACTCGTGTTTGACCGAGCCTTTAAACACACATATCTGCCAAACTAAGCACGCAACATTCCAACCATAATTTTATAGGATGCCATGCCTATATTTGAGCATTGCTGAAAAAGTTTGTACACAATTATTAGCGCTAAATGCGTGATTTACCGTTTTCCTATTTTCTTGGCAACTTTTTAAATGATGTATAATTCAATTCTTGATTGCTTATTTATAATTAAGGCTTCATAGATGCGAAAAGATTAAAATAATACTGCAAAACAATTGTAACAATATAGAAAAATTCAAGGAAGTATTTTGGGCGTAGTTACACGATAACGTTCCAACCCACATGAGTTTGTCATTAAAATCTAAACGTTCTGTCAACTGCAAATGTCATCAATTTTTATGTCAAATTCATGTCATGTGGGTTGGAACGTTATCGTGTAACTACACTAACTACGTCCATTTGTCAATCTTAATTGTGTACAAAGTTTTTGAGAAATGCTCATTCTTGTCACAAGCGTGGTAGCATATGTATATTATGTTACCGTCAACCAACACATTGAAATCGTTTCGAACCTGCAGAAGGTTTAATTGTGTACAAAGTTTTTGAGAAATGCTCATTCTTGTCACAAGCGTGGTAGCATATGTATATTATGTTACCGTCAACCAACACATTGAAATCGTTTCGAACCTGCAGAAGGTTTAATTGTGTACAAAGTTTTTGAGAAATGCTCATTCTTGTCACAAGCGTGGTAGCATATATTATGTTACCGTCAACCAACACATTGAAATCGGTTCGAACCTGCAGAAGGTTAGCGGGCAGCACTCCAGCGCGGTACCCGTCGTAGAAGGCGAGCGCGGCGCCGAAGGCCGGCGCGGGCACGCCCACCAGCGCGCTCTGCGCCACCACTTGCCGCAGCGACTCCTGCGACGCGCCGATGTGCTTCGTGAAGTACGGGTCCAGCAGCAAGTTGGACAGCTGAGGGTTCTTCGTGAACGCGTCCTGTTACATGATCATTGTTTTTTACACATGGTGTCTAAAGGCTTTAGTGCGAGAAGTGGCTCATTTTACGTCAGGTCCAAAACTTCGGAGGGCCTTCTGTACTAAAAAACATCGTACGAGACACGTGCAAAAACGAAATTCGTAACTCGTGTCGATTTAAAACACTCCCTATCGGTCGTGTTTTAAAACATCGTCACTCGTTTCAAATTTCATGCTTTTCGCACTGGTGTCGTAATGTACTATATTAGCGGTATTCTGCCTTTTCACTAAATTTAATTTTGCTGAATCACTTGGCAACCAACTTTACGCAGATGATTCATTTGGCATAACAACATTTATCAAATAAATATTTCGGATATGTAACTTTTCTCAAACTTGCTACGGAATGTTGATGTTACTTACTTTAAATTAAGCCCGGAAATACTATGTACCTGGTGTCATATGCTAAGATGATATGTAAAGAGATTTCATGTATTTATTTCACACCTAGGACTGCAAACAAACTGTCTTTTGTTTTGAAACGTCAAATTGTGACACTAGGTCTTGACATTCAGCCACAGAAAAAAAAAATAACCTAAGAACTAATGTCTATACCAACAGGTAAAAGGATACCTCAAACAGATTAAAAAAAAAGTTAGGCGCGAATGTTTTTTTTTTATGTTGTACGATACTGTACTATTGGTTTATTTACAAATCAAATAGTATGGTTCGGCGAAATCAGTTCGTTTTATTTCATGGCAAGTTTGAGAAAAGCACTATACAAATCTCGGCGAGAAACAGGGTTACAGGCCGCGTATTCCTATCTGGCCTCAGTTCCTTCGGCCAGATATATCTACTTGGCCTGTAACCCTTCGTTTCCCGTCCTCTATAGTAATGTACTATTAATTTGGCCGCCTTTTTAAAATTAAATAATATGCGAAAGGTACGTCTGAAAACGTTACAGTCGGCAAGTGATCTTTCGGATATTAAATTCTGCTATATGTTCGTTGGAAAAAATAAAATCGAAATTATTTTATAGGATTGTACTGCATAATTACATTGTGCAATAAATTGGGCCGCGAAGCCTCGTGATTAAAAATACAAATGTTTTGTACGTGCATGAGAAAGAAAAAAAAAATCTTTTTTATGTTCTAGTGTTAGTACGAAGTGTGTTGCAGTCCATACAAATTTGAAATGAGTCAAAACGCACTTTTTCTACCTATTAATTACCTACCTATACTACTTCTGTAGCTTAGTTATATTATTCCTGTAGGTTAATGAGGAACTTCAACTAACGTAAATGAAATAAAATTAATTTTGTAACTCATTTTAAATACGCTTCAATATTATGTAATTCGACAGGTACACGGCTATTTGACTTTGACATTGAAATAACCATTCGCCGAACTTATCACCAAGTCAATGTCATTTAAGGTCAAACAAAACGAGGAACAGTATAAACGTTTAGCCGTATTATTGTTATAGTAGGAGGTCAAACTAATACAGTATTATTAGTAATGATTAAGGAAAAATAATATATTAGGAGGATAATCCGTATTTATTCTCAAATGGAATAATGTTGTTAAATAATAATTCCTTATTGCAATATTTATTTCTTATAAGTAATGTAATAAAGATTAATTCTTCGCGATTTTTACGTTTTCTGGAAATTGATTGATTGCTGAACAGCAATCAATCAATTTATTTTCAATTAGCTATGCGATGATTTAATCAGAATACCTAAGAACCAATGTGCGTCATTATTATTTTGTGGCTAGTCATCGCTACGCAATCATCAATAACACATTTTCGTAAAGAACGTATAATCTCAAAATTGAACACAGCCCAGACTAATCGCAAAAAAGTACCTACTCGGATATAAAAAAGATAGTAATGTAAGCTACTACATTTTTTAATTCATTTATCGAGGTAATAATAAGAAACCGGCATAAAGAGGGACCAGCTGGGTTGCATTATACTTGGACCCTTATAGTTTTTTTAATGGCTGATTGATTGATAAATGATACCTAAAGCAAAATCCGTGCGTAGTTTTAACCCTTTATAGGGCACCGGTCTCAAAAACAACCACCCTATAGCACTCTCTTTGTGTATTTTTTTCTAGTACATAATTTTTCGTACTATATAATGGCTTTGAGGCTTGAATCCACGATTTTTTAAAGGGTTAAAGCTACTAACGATAGACAGGGGGTTGCTCTTTACTACGTAGTGACTAGTACAAGGCGACGTAGCTATAAAAAAATGAGTTACGTTTTTATTTAAATAACCTATCCCGATGTTTGTCTGCCATTATCATTAATCTAATCTTACAAGTTAATTCTATACACTTCCCATTGAACTAAAATTTTGTAACATAATGGAAGTCGGATGAATATGTTCTATAATGATATCATATGGAGCTGGTTTCATAGTGTAGACAGTTAGTGGATTTTTATTTATAATTTTGGGACAGCCTGTAGATGAAATTACTAAAGAAAGTACAGTAAATTATTTTACAACTAATTTACCTTTATGTTACCGAGGAACACGCTTCGGATGATGCAGCCGCCGCGCCACATGAGCGCGATGCTGCCGTAGTTCAGGTTCCATTGGTGCACCTGGGAAATAAACGGTGGGCTTATAAATGCTCCGTATTTAACAGCCGTGCAGATAACCCGTTACAATAAAAATCATCATCATATCAGCCGAAAGACGTCCACTGCTGAACATAGGCCTCCCCCAAAGATTGCCACAATGACCGGTCCTGTGCCACACGCATCCAGTGTTTACGACAGTATGCACAATAAAAATATTTTAGTCAAAATAGTAGTAATCCAGTCGACTGTCACAACATCCTACATTGTGTATAAACTGATAGCAATCTAAAGATAAGCATAGTGTTTGAAAGCAAGTAGAAAAGTGCAGGCTATCCGAACATAAAATCTTTTTCTTTCTTATTTGCTAACGTCCTAATTTATCTTTCTATCTCAAATCGCATCAGAGCAATGGATACCGATATTCATTGTGACCTATTATTTATTACAAAGTAAAGATATGTTATACTGGCTCTAAAAGTGAAGCACTCAGATTACGATACTTCTAACAATCACTCTTATAATAAGTTCCCAGTCCAGCGAGAGGTGTATACCACTGCAGAGTTCTAAAACTAATTCTCTTTGACACAACCTAAAGCCGCAGCATCACTTCTTGAATGGATAAAGCGTAATTAAATTTTATCTTTCGTGAGACATAATAAATATAATTAAACGGATAAACTCACATATATTTATGTACACGCCGCGCTTGTGATTCGCCTGGCGTGAACGTGGGCTCAGTGCTTGATAATGGAGACCTAGGTTCACCAAAACGTGTCGCGTGTAGTGACTAAATATACGTGAGCTTACCCGTTTAACCCTTGCATAGTGATGTATATATGCATCATCTATTTTCGACTCTATTGACAACATGTCAGAATTCAAATTTGAATAAATCTTTGTCAAGGTCATGCATTTAAGGGTTAATTACATTGAAAGGTAAAGCGTACCTTGGCGGCCTCGCGCAGCAGCATGAACCCTTGCGCGTACGAGATGATCTTGCTAGCGTAGAGCGCTTTGCGCAGGTGCTCGAGGAACGCTTGCTTGTCGCCCGAGAACTTCGCCGACGCGCCGGGCAGGATGCCACTCGCCTTCACGCGCTCCTCTACAATCACATTACATTCGTTAAACGTTTTTTTTTATCTGAGCTACAAACATTATTGAACATCGGATTGCAAACTCACAAGTGGATAGACTTAGGGTAAAGTAAAAGAGTCTAGGTATAGCTTGCGACAAAAAGTAAGTCTCGACCGCCGACTTTTGATTTCGTCCTAATGCTTTTCAAATCGCTCAAGTTTTCTAGCAGAAGAGTGAAAGGTTTTGAAGAATGGGTGTTTGCATGAGATTTTATTATGCATTTTATTGTTAATCAGCATTACCACTTTATGTGCAGTTTTACAAAAGCAAACATGATTATTATGAGTTATGACAGAACAGAATAGCAGAGAAAATGCTTCTGCAACAAGATAATCGAAAATGACTTCACTATTTATACGCAGTTTACTTGTTTGAACCTGACGGCAATGACGATAAACGATTAAACACGGTCGGTACCATCATAAGCCTACAGGCTCGGTTTTTTAAGTTTATCTCGAAACCGTTGACAGACAAATCATAATAAAAAAAGTAGTCGTACCTTTGAGCGCGGAAAGGCAGCGCGCGAACACCGCCTCGCCGATGAGCGTGACAGGCACGCCGTACTCCAGCGCGCTGATGCCCGTCCACTTGCCCGTGCCCTTCTGCCCCGCGCAATCGCGGATCTTCGGGAGCAAGTATTTGCCTGAAACAAGCCGTTAACTTGTTACTTTACTCTTTTTATGTTATAACTATGTGTAGCACGTGTCTACGTTAGGTTAAACGTTAAATGGCTTAAAAAAACGACAAACTTTAAACTCTTTTATTTGATATTTCTATTACTTGCGAAAGTATGTATCTAAAATTCTCGACGCTATTCTATCAGCTAAGTATAAGTTGCCATCTTTCGTGTGTGGTTTCTTCACGTATTATACTGTAGGAATTTCAATAACATAAGGCAATATTTTTATATAGTTTATATAGGTCCTTACCATCAGAATCCTTAAAATTAAGAATGTCTCTTGTGATTTCAATAAGGAACGAGTCTAAATCGCCTTTGTTCCATTCTTCAAATACACGCGCCATTTCTCCTTGATCCATGCCTGAAAGTATTAATAATACAGTCTTATCATGTATCACGTATCACACACGGGATAAGTGACCATTTATTGCAGAAGTGTACATTTGAAAATATAATATAGTTACTCGAAAAACAAAACCTATAATATCGTACATAGTACAGCTTAATAAAATTCTAACCATAACCAGCATTGGTTTGAACACGATCGTTAAGTAAGTATTTATACATCTTATTTCTTTTTAGATCAATGTCCCATAGAAAATGTCGTTTAGTATATTATATTATAC
The DNA here is from genome assembly GCA_025490895.1 of Thaumatotibia leucotreta. Classification (NCBI taxonomy): domain Eukaryota; kingdom Metazoa; phylum Arthropoda; class Insecta; order Lepidoptera; family Tortricidae; genus Thaumatotibia; species Thaumatotibia leucotreta. The sequence goes on along the minus strand of JALPQI010004963.1, from coordinate 536 downwards.
CACTTACGGCCTGTTTCATAACCTCCGGATAAATATATCTCACAGGCAAATAAAAGAAAAGGACAGCTAACATTTATCTGGCCGATATATTTATTTCAGGGTAAAACAAGCAACAAAAAGGAAAGGTGGTAAGTACCTAGAACGTCTTTCATGAGATGATAGGCTTCGCAGATGAGTTGCATGTCTCCGTACTCGATGCCGTTGTGGACCATCTTCACGAAGTGGCCGGCGCCGTCCTCGCCCACCCAATCACAGCACGGCTCGCCGTTCGCTTTGGCGCAGATAGCCTGACCACAAACCATACACCCCAGCCCCCTTAACATATTATCTAACACATGTCAATAAGATTCTTATTTCAATCATACTTTTATGGAATCTTTCTCTGCATGTGTTAGTTACGCGGTATTGCACTATCCCCGACGATATCGTGTGTTTTACAGCATCTCGCACCTATCCGTCTTTTTCCGATTGTATTGATTAAAAAGAGACGTGTAGCTGCGAGTTGCTGTCAAACACGAGATATGCTATCCCCCAAG